>JAOBAT010055857.1:0-27670 GCA_026413305.1 Hydrozoanthus tunicans
TGTTCTTATCTTGCCGTATCTTATCTGACTGAGCGGACCTTTTTATCCGGTGGGGGGGGGGGGTGCACATGCACCCGGTGCACCCCCCCACCTGACAAAACGCGTATTCAAAACACGTCCTAATTTTTTTTCCGGGTAAAGTAAATCTTCTTGGAAAAATCTTGCTGAGTATAGAAGAAGAGTTCCTAGAACCATAGTGACGTGTTTCACAGTGAAACCGTATCATTAACATTCCTGAAATACTTAACCGTAATATTTGATAAATAGCCGAAGAACAACACTCGTTTATTTCTGAGTTTTGTGAGCAGTTTAGAAAACAAGCCCCAAATAACGTGAAATCTGATCGGTGGCTAAAGTTCAGTTCTTATAAAAACTGGTATAAACGGTACGACATCACACAACGCAAGGAAAAAATCATTTAAAATTTTCTAGGTTATTTACTAAAAGGTATAAAACAGTATCGCTTTTGTTTTAGACAATATTACAAAACGCTATGTTGTAGAGAGAAAACTCAGACTCGCAACAGTCGTTTCAGTATCCCGGGTTTTATTCCAACGCTTTTCCCGTGTTCTCCTTCGTCGTCATACTCATAGCGTTTTATACTATTATCTATAGATGTCTTAATGCAACTGTTCTTAACTAAACTATCACAAATGAGATTTGTGTTGGTATAAGCCACTAACTTACTCGAAGGCAGTGCAACGGCGGGTGGTTACAGTCCTCTGTGAGAGATTGCATTGGAAACTCACGAGACAGCTTGTCTTTTTGACAGAGTTCGCAAAACATGGTTATACCGGAATTATATCGCTATCCCTGTCGCAGTCACCAACAAGCTGCAAGAATAATACATGAATAAGTTTTCATAGCTGATGAAAATACCATTTTAAATAAGGTTGTTTGGTCTATAAATTCACTTGAAATAAACCGAAAGTTATCTTACCGTGACCATGCAATATTTTCTATTGTAAACGTAAACGATATTCAATACTTGATCTTTAAACTACTTCTTAATTAATGCAGCACAAATCTTATACCAAATGAAATTGATAGTGTTGGCGAACGGTAGTTTTTCTAGCCTATCATGAAGGTTGTTTGTCTGTCAGGCGTCTGTATGAACGACAAGACTTTTTATTTTTCAGGAAGTTTCCCCTCAAGGAGTTCTAAGCCAACCACTAGACCTAAAAGAATAAGAAAACTGTAGGAGCCATTAATCAAAATATAATGAACTTTAAAAGTTCAACAGGTCAAATTGCATAAAAGTCGCGGTTTTCTTAGAAAATAAAGCAGCTGGTTTTAAGCTAGCATTTGAAAAAGGTTCGATTTGTTTTTCAAAAGCTCACTATCAGCTGCAGAACGATGGAGCAAATCTTCAGAAAACAATGAGATCTTCTCTCAACTAGAGCCTCAAGAAACAAGTGTGGGAGAATTTCTTATTTTCATCTTCAGCAGTTTGTTTTGGTTTATGGTCAATTCTTATTTTCTTATAACCAAAATACTTGTTTTGTATGTGCTGTGAAAGGAGGGGCACACTAGGCGATTTTAAAGTTATACGCCGATCGCAGCGATTGCCGAAATTCGCCAAAATTCGTTCCGTAATGTGTCACCTATTTCGATGATCGTAGCGATTGGCGTGTAAAATCGCCTAGTGTGTCCCCGGCGCGCTTATTAAACTGACTGGGACTAGTTCTTATTGCAAACCTCACAGAAATCGAAAATAAGCAAGCTTATTTTGAATCGGTGTGAAAGATCAACGATTAAACGTGCGCTGAGTCAACTGTTCGAATATGATACTGTTTCTGTTTTGCCTTTTTCTAAGAAAATGAAAACTCATTAAAAGTCTTTTTGTAGCTGAGGCAATAACTTGGCTTTGGGCCAATGGACGATCACGTGAAGACAGACAAAAGCGCTTTCCGGGAAGCTACAGCCACAACTTGCTGCACGAATGCTTTTGGATGCAAAAAAATTGAGCTTAAGTCTATTTATTATAAGATGTTGTTGGTTTGTTAGAAAATAGTTGTCCTGTTGTAAAAGCAATGAGTTGCCCAGGACATCAACTTGGCCGAATTTTGACTGAAAAACCTACAACAATTACACAGCAACATACATGCTTTTAGAGTAATAGTGAATCTAAAACACTTTTCCAGCAGTCGGTATTCTTGGTTCCCTTTCACCTATTTTCTCCTAAAAGTGTTCGAAAAAACTGTGTGTTTGTACGTTAGTGAGGGGAGGGGAAACAGAAGCTCCCAACCCCTCCCCCGCAGCGGCGCTCACGCGATCTGATTTGCCAAGTCTGTGACACACCAGTACGTTTATTGGATCCTGCAGTATCTTCGAGTTCGGTATCTTAAGACTCTCGTGTTGCTTTTGGTGCCAAGCAGGTTAACTTAATATTTCTAAAAGTAAAACTGAAAGACGATTATTGTCGCGAATGAAGGGCGAATGTGAGGTCTTTGTCATTGTGTTCAAAACTTATAGCCTTGAGAAGTTTTAAGATATCTAGTTCTGTTACTCATACCAAACCTCGTTCGTTGCCGTATCTTGATGGAAGAAACTGGCCCACATTAAGTTGATGGCTTCTTTCGTTTGTTTGACTACAAACAGGAGGCGTTTTTTATGCTTTCGATTCAGTTCAGCGGAAACCGGGAAATTTCCCTGAAAGAAACTTAATCGCAAGTCCAATCGAAATCAACAGCAGTTTCGGGTTACTGGACCAGATCGTTTTTCTGAGAAGTTCGCACAAGCTAATTGATAATATAATGCATCAGTGGTTGAAGTTAGTTTTGCTGAATTGCGGAGCAAGAAACGTCAAATAACTTCAATTTTGCTTGATCGAAGTGACGGGAAAGAAACTGGTAAGTTTTCGTAAGCAAAATGTTATTTGTTTTAAAATCAAATGAAACAGTACTGACGACCCCGTTCGTTTATATAGTTCTAGCTGTTAAATGGAATGCAGTCAACGTAACATCTAATTTTATCTTCTTTTCTGTAAAAGATAAAGTATGTTGCTACCTTTTTGTGTTCTTAGACTTAAATATTTCAGCAATGTACTGATTGATTGTAAGTTTGGAAAAAAACTAAATCTAAAAATGGGTGACTACTTCCATGACCGTGGTCTGCAAATATCAAAAGACCACTTGTGCAAATTGTGCAAATAAAAACGAATTTATAATAAAAGACCTCGCGATTAATTTCTTCTCTAAAGCTTTGGAAAAGAAAAATTCGACGAATCAGTTTCAGTATTAATTCATTTTCAATTCAAGTTTGAATCATAAGTATTGTTGTGTTAAGTTTGTATGAGCAATACAAATATAGATATCATAAATACAAACATATAATGAATACGACTTGAGTCTTGCAGTTCAAATATTAACATTTTCCACCTTAAAAACTGTTTCATCTTGACTTCAGTTTTCAGTTGATGTTCGATAGAACCAAATTTGAATTTGTGATCTTATAGTTATACCGATCAGTTTAACTATTCAGCTCTATTAACTATATAACGAAACTCGATCATTTACGAACTTTAATTAAAACCCGACTAAAACTTAGTGGTACTGACCGAAACGCGCTTATAATGATCTTACCAGTGATGACGGAAAAACGTTCTTCTAAGCTCACCAATAATGTAATGCAGGGTTGTGGTTTCTTGTCTGTTCATGCAGAAGGCGTTTCGCAGAATTGCAGTTCAGGAAATATCCCTAACGAGTTCTAAACCAACCACAAGATTTAATAGAAAACACAAAACCACAGGAGCCATATAACACCAATAGAAAACCCCAACGTATTAAGTTTCCGGTTTTCGGGTCAACGCATGAGAGTCGCATCAACAAAGGCTGGTTGTTCAGTGATGAGGAAACTGCCGCAACGCATACTGCTAACGCCAGCTTCGCAGGAATGGGTTGATCACGAGCTCGTCTCACGTTCTGTATGATGGAGTTAGCGTTGCGAATCCACAAGATTCTCGTAAGTTTTATTACTGTAAACGTGATCTTTGAAGCATGTTATAAAACACAAAAAAGGTCCATGTAGTGTAAAATCTCGCCATGACTCTCTAAATTGCAATAAGAATTTAGATGGTGAAAAAATGGATCTTTTTTTTACTTAGTTTCTGCTAGACTTAACTGAAAATGAGTGAGCACTGTCTATATATACCTGCTGCATTTGTGTCGATGTGAAAAATCAGGGATCACAACATGAAATTATGAATAATGTCGACTTAGCTAGACATATGTGTAGTAGTGTACATCGTTCGTCTAATTAGATATGTGACTATATTTGTACAATTTATTAGCTTTCTTTTCATTTTCTTTGACCTACTATCTAGCTTAAACTAGTTTTTGTTGTTTGGACTTATTTAAATCAATACCCAGTAGCAAAATCATCTGACTCTATAAGCTTTTCGTTCATAATTTTGTTTTACCCAATAACTTATACTTTTCTAAGAAACCATAACCCCATTCTGAGAAAAAGAAAACGATAACATACGATGTGACCGGATACGCTTTGAGAGTTTCGGGTCACTTGCTTATTTATACAGATATATATGCTTTCTTAGAAGCTGCAACTGATATCAATATTTGAATCAGTTATATTGCACCATATAATACTAATGAACTGAACATTAACGTACAACGGCGACATGTTCAAAAGTTTGAATCGACTTAAAAAGATTTTGCTCAACGATACAAATGTATTAGGAAACATTTAGTTAACGTCAATTTTTAACAAAAAACTGCTTTAACAAATTCATAATACTGAAGTTTACTGTAAGAACAGGAATTTTGTCACAGCTGTGCTGTACGTATATGCCCACTGTTTTATAAAATTGCTTTAAGACAACTTTCATATGCATCTTGTCTAGTTTAAAAAGTGTCACTGGATCGGACCACAGGCACTAAATGGAACAAGCTTAAACACGTTTTTTTATTCCTTTTCATCAAACAAAAAACTAAAAGAAAACAAAGCTAATTTTAATTCAAGAGAAAACATTAACATACATAATATAATTTTATTATGATACTTGAAGCCGACCCATACACAAAGTTTGTCATCCCTTTGCAAGCCTTAGTTTGTTGAATCAAAGAAACCTGCAACAGGATTTAATTAAATAAGCATTTCATAACAATTTATTTAAATCAATAATCGATTAGAATAACTATGCAAAACACTTCATTTATCAGTTCTATATAATTCTTACTGCTTACAGCTTATAAACACTTATAAACACTTTTATCCTATTTTACTCTGAACTCTAGCCATAATATATGTTGGGGTATACTAGTGTCTGAATTTTGCTATGTGCAACAAATATTATATTAGCAACAAGAGTTGTATTTGAAAATTAGTAATTCTTATCAATTAACACCTTGGGTAAGTCATGTTCTATTAGGAATGAGTACTTTATAGATTCAAAATACTGCATGCATGTAAATTCTTAAAAACCATGTTTTGTTGCGGTATGATAGATTAATGAATTATGAATAATATTTTTAGACTTTTATAGTGCTGACAAACTTTTACATAAATCATAGAAACTGAATCAGCTAGGTGAAATGAAAACTATACATACTATTATATATATGTTACCTATTATTTAATGCAATTGCTATCTATTATTATTTTATCTTTAAAAACTTGTTTCCATACAAATCTATACGCTTTTTGGATTTGTGACAAAAGTGATCTTGAGGTTGGCTCAATTCTAACAACTGTATTGCAAACATATCTCACTGCAAACTCATGATCACTTCTCTTCAAAGAGCCACCTAAGTAAAAAAAAGTCGGGATTCCAGGTGATTTTGAAACAGGATCCCAGGAGAGATCCCAGGTGGTGGGATCTTTGGGTGGAACAGGATCCTGAGCTGGATTTTGGAACAGGATTTCAGGTGGGATCCCAGATGGGGTTTTGGAATGGGATCCCAGTTGGGATTTGGAAACGGGATCCCAGTTGTGGTGGTTTCTTGGGTGGGAATTAAAATGGATGACCCTGCATAGGAGAATCTGCTATCCGAGGTAGGATAGACTGATGTTCCAGTCGGAATAATATGGTATACCTTATTAACTTAACATTTTAAGATAATTTTAAACTATATTCAGTAATAAGATTACAACTTTGATGAAATTAAATCAAGTATGTTTCTCCAACTTATTGTACAATCAATCAAATATACATTGAAAGTTCAAATTTCAAATTTTAACTCTGATGAAACAGAATCAAACATATTTTTGTAACTTGTACATTTAATCAAATGAACATTTAAATTTAGTTCCTATTTCAAAATTACAAATCTAGTGAAACAAAATCTTTTCTCAAGTTTATACAATCAAATGTACAATGAAACATATTTCTAAAAGATAAAACTGAAAATTTCATTTCAAAATATAGCTTTTTAACGTAGAAATTCTGATTCATCTAAAAGCCTACACTGTATACGATTGGTGTTGACAGCTGCCTGATCATGACTATGAGGAATAATATGCATATTTACAGAAATATATATAAGAAAAAAAGACGTTAAAAAGATAACAGTTATCGAAAAACTTGAGCGGATTTTCAACAGTTTCTTCTGTTTCTCCTACATGTTAGTAGTGTATTGTGCACGTCTTTGATTGTGATGAATAGAGTAAATAACAGAAATTCAAAACAGCGGAAACCTAAAAGGCCAAAAAAGGTCCTGATTCTTTGCTGCCAAGTCCAAGATATCTGCACTAGAACTGAGCCAGATCCTGAGAGATTCGGCTGCTTGAAGTGAGACCTTGTCAAAGAAACTATAAATGAAAAAAAAAACCTTTATAAAGTTAAACAAAGCACAATAGCTACAAAATTTTAAACAAATTGAGAACATTACAGAGCAGCTAAATTTTATCGTAGTGTGACAATGTACAACTTGAAAAATTGTTTTGGCCTCGCGAAAAGTGAAGTTTTCCAAACTGTTGTATTTGCGTAATGGGCAACCCTTTGCGGATTATGAAATATAAGTGTCTCCTGAGGGTTTCCGTAGATAACAAAACAGTTTACCTTTTTTTCTTTCTTGTAATTCTTCCTTTTATTAAACTTGCCATTTTCTCAAGTTTCTCCTCGAAACTTACGCGATGCAACGGTTAGTGACAATTGTTCAAGGGAATACAAAAAGAGCGCGAAAATGGACTAACGCGTCGCAAGCCGGCGTCTTTGCAAATAACCAACAAAGCTTGAATGGCCCCACGTGCTTCTGATGTCTTTTTCAATTTTGCAACTGGGAGTTGTCATCGAGTACTGATCAAATCCAAAAGACACAGATAATCATTGCCTGAAGATGTTTGGATAGTATTATACTTTCAGCCTTGTATGTTTCTAACAATTAGTTCAAGTCAGTGCCTAGATGTATAATAAAGTATCTTGGGACCTCAATCTCACAGAAGTTTACTTAAACACATTTAATGTTGTGCAAGCAGATTTCCTTTAAAGTTGAAATGTCTGGAATGAATAATATTCATAAAGCAGATTTCCTAATCAGGTGGAAAGTAATTAATTTTAAAAAAACTGCACTTTCACAAAAAATTATACTGCAATAGCAAACAAACAAACTTAAACTATTGAATGTCACTGATTAGAATTTTTAGTACTTGGACTGATTGTTATGAATACCTGATGATTTTTTATAGTTTTGAAATGCATTTATCAGATGGTAAGATTGTTTTGAAACAGCTTAGCCATCTGGCAATCCATCTTTCCTCTATAACAGGCATTAATTGTGGTATCCAACCCTATGCTGTATCAGGGATCCTACCTACATTTTTCAAGGAATCCCTCTGTCAGTTCCACTCAAATCCTTACATTTACTGTCTGGGTATACCCTAAAAATAGCTCAGATTCCATGCATCTTTTCTTGGATCCTGTATTGTATTTGTTGTTGTACCTTATCCTTTAACTTATCATAACCATGCAAACCAAACGACTCCACCTCGATAAACTGATCCCACTTGTGATTCCACTTGTCCTACCCATGCGGTCATATGGAATTACAGTTATCCCACTCAGGATCCTACCCGGTATCTTAACTGGGATCCACCTATTCCACCTGGGATCCCGCTTATCCTACTTTGGGCTGTAATGTCATTATCAATTACTCTTCTGGTGTCGAGGAGTGATCCAGTTTCCAAATTGTAACCTGTACTAGTGTTTGTGATTTTGAATATAGTATAATACTTAGTATATGCCAAACTGCCTAACCTCAAAGTGTTTTAACTGCATACAGTTTGTGTGAGCCTGATAACATTTTTGGAATGGCATCCAATGGAAGACAGCCACGGGACTCTATTGAGGACCGAGTGGACGATAAGCAGAACCGAGTTGACAACCCTCAACAAAAAAAAACTCACAAAGAAAGTGAAAATGAAACTGCGTTTCATCCTAAGAAGCCCGGTGACGAAACTTGTCAAAAGAACACCTCAAACGGTAAAGTGTCACACCCGCTAGCACCAGATTCGAGCCAGAACGAATGCAGTGAAACAAATAAAAGTGACCAACATTGTGACAAAAATTTAACTTATGCCCAAGCTTGTCAACAGAACACCTCAAACGGTAAAGTGTCACATCCGCTAGCACCAGATTCGAGCCAGAACGAATGCAGAGAAACGAATAAAATGGATCAACATTGTGACGGAAATGTAACTCATGCCGAAGCTTGTCAACAGAACACCTCAAACGGTAAAGTGTCACATCCGCTAGCACCAGATTCGAGCCAGAATGAATGCAGAGAAACGAATGAAAGTGAACAACACTGTTCCACATCGCAAGGCTGTTCCGCTGATGGGCAGAAAAACATGGAAGGGTCAGAGACTGAGGTGCCACATGCACAGGAGAAACAAAATAGACAGAGCCAAGCAACTGGTAGTACTAGTACTAGTGGAGATGTTATGCAGGGTGCTGATCCGTTAGGGCAAGAACAGCATGCCAAGGCACAAGCATGTGCTAGCAGCAGCAGTACCAGTTCCCCCACAGAGTTACACCAGACTGAAGCCTTTCATCAGGTTGGTTGAATTGATATTTAGATACCCATTATTTATTCCATTTGTTGTTGTTTGTTTAACGCTGTTTAGGTGTGAACTCGGGCTTCCTATGGCTGTATGGGTATATAGGCATTGAAACTGGGGGTACAAAACTTTTGCTGGAGTCAATGAAATAATTGGTGAACACAGATTAACAAAGACATTTAGTTTGTTGAAGCTATTGAGTATTGGCTCAAGGTTGCGCAATTATTGCAAGAATTTTATAATATTATTCAGCTCTACAATCTATGCTACGGTTGATCACGAATGAGCCGGCGTATTTAGTCTTAGAATTCCGCTACGCTTTTTACTATCTGTTTATTCCATGATGATGCCGTATATCGGCGAATGAGCTCGAAACATTCTTGTAAGTACTTTTAGTCATTTCTAATTTTTTAACAGTAGCTCTAGGCCCAATTTGAATTTTAACTTTTTCAAAACGAAGTGGGTATATGAGCGGTAGCCACTAAAGGTCTTAAAAAGGCTAAATGAACAGTAGTTTTCAATTTTCTTGAATAACGCGAGAAAAAATAATCTTCTGGAATAAATACTATTTTGATTTTATATAGAATCTGAAAACGATTTCGAATTTTGATATAACGTTTTATATGGTCGCACTTCCTTGTCAGTGCGTCAGTGCAGACTATAAACTCGCCATTCTTGTGATGTACACTATTACTTTATTATATTTTCCACTCTCCCAATTTTTTTGCTTCCGCTGTCCAAGTTTCATGAGTAGTAATTTGTTAACACTAAACACAGTGCGATCTAAAGTACAATCATATTTTCTTGTTTCAGTGCCACGTGCAACCCTCTTCTTGTACCACCCATTCAGTTAACTTCACTCGACGACTTGAATACTGGGAAAAGTTGTCGAAGGATTGTACTGATGAACACTACACGAAGCTAACCCAAGGTCAAACAATCCCGAGGAACGGTTCAACGGCGGTCACTGAACAGCCACATGGAGAGGTATTGATTAGTTTTCTTAAGTTTAGTGTCACCGCTAGTGTGTATCTCAAGGAAGAAAGATCGTCAGCCCAAATTTGGCTCAAATTCATCGAAAGGTTATGGATTGGCGGCAGATTTTTAAAAAAATATAATCTAAATAAAATAAAATAAATTTGTCCGAACATGAGTTGAAAACTTTAGATGTTATTAAGAATTATTTTGAGAATCATTTAGCAAAGGCTATCCACCAATTAGCTGATGTATTTGCTATGTTTCAGCTGCTTTACATATCAGGATTAAAAGCATGAGTATTAACAAGTAAATTTAGAAGTGTTTACGCCTTATATCAGATACCAAGCTAAACTCCACCGCAGTATTAACATGATTGTTAAGTATTGATATAGCGGATTTGAAATAACAATACAACAATAATGGTATCAAAGATGATATTAGTTGCAATGAAAAACTGTTTGCAACAAAAATTACTTGATTATAGTTGGTCGTTTTCAAGTAATTGCTTGCCCCACAAGTTAAAATTTTGAAAACGCGCGAGAAGTTTCAGGTGTAGTGTACAGGGAGTTGTTACAACGAGTTCTTTTCAATTTTGAAGGAAACCTCGCCCGGCAACGTCGAAGAAAACCTCTCGCAATCAGAAGATGAGAATGATGTGGAAAAAGAATTTGTTAACAACGCTGCAATGCCAGATAATGTTAGTGAAGAACGTTTGAAATGCCATGTCATACTGCTTATATAATCAGAAGTGTGTCACAGTCTTGACAATTGGAAAGATACAATTTGAAAGTGGTTTCAGTGTTTTTCAAATACTGTTTCGAAATCGCTGTTGTCAATTGATTCTGCATTGTGCTTGAAGTATAAAGTACTATAATCACTTTTACTCACGCTCTCTGTACCGGTTGCTAGTTAAGTTTCTCAGTGTTCAAAACGCTTCCAAAGTTGATAGAATAGTTACGTATTGTTTCATAACGACGACTCACTTTACGCTAGCTTTATAAGAAACCGAAAATTGTTACTGTTTGGTGTTAGACTGAGCAGTTTGTCAAACTACGTTGAAATGCAAGCAAGTCGGCCAGATAATCGTGATCTGTGTGAAACTCCGAGTAACTGGCGTTTTAACGTACTTGTTACAGCTTTTTAACCTTTTTTTATCCATTTAACATTTTATCAAGATCTACCTTGCTCTGCACGCGGTTCATAGGACACACTAAAAAGATCGTACGACACTGGTTGCGTTGGTCTATTTATCAAAGTATACAATATAGGTTTTATTATTTTGTTACTTATGTATTTTTTCATTATTAGTGAACGCTTGAATTAAAGTGAATGTTGTCATTTCATTATAGGAATATTTATCATTAACGAGTATGCTTGATGATAATAATGAATCAGACTATATTTTTTATTCAAACCATAAACATGGATGGACAATTTGATAAGTTTTACCAGACATTTCTTACTCTTTGTAGACCTACATTTGCAACCTTTCTCGTATCATTTCACTATGATGATGCCTTAGAAACGATTTTAATAACATCTACAGTAAGAACGGCCTCTTTTGAGCCAGCTATTGTTTTTGAAACTTTGCACTATCCTTGGATCCTTAGTTCTTTAATTGCAACAAACATTGTGTTGACTTCGATTCATGTAGGTTTTTTAGTTGAACTTGCATTAGTTTGTCAATAATTGTTAACAGAGGTTGTTCTTTTTTCCAAGTCTTTGGTCGTGATATTCAACGTGTTGGCGGTAGACGCAAAGAAAGTCCGTGTAGATGTTCAAGTTGACGGAAAATCATCCTTACTGAAACTCACGAAGTTGAATGAATGGCAATGGACTTCCAAGCCTCGGTATTTTGCACCAGAACAAGATATAAAGTATCAGTATGTGGCGAATTACTCTAGGTGGCTCCCGTGGCCGTCTTACTGGGAAGTGCGTGAGATCGCTCAGCGAAGTTTGTCAAGTTCTGTAAACCAGTATGATGTGTTTCATGATCCTGCTAATAAACGTTATTCCCAGTTCATGTTTGGTGGTCAGCTTTACTATGTTAATGCTCTGTATCAGTCAGTTAAAGAAGAATCTATTAAAGAACACCTAATAGACTGTGAGAATATGGGTTTTGGCCATGTACGCCTTACTGTTAAGGAGCGCCAGCAGTTTTTCGAATTGTTTTATAGTTGTACATCACAACGAATGAATCCTTATCAAGCACTGTTTCTAGCTGTTCTCCTAGGTCGTATCGCAAGTCAAGGCGATCTCAGCAGAAACATAGATTTTCCAAATGGTGTTGCAGATGAGATATTGAAGCTTATTTGCGAAAGTAGAGCTTCAGTCCTTCCTTCTGACAGTGCTAAATATCTGGAAGCAGCAGCTCGTGTTCTTGTTGGAAGAAGTTCGTCACCCGGATGGCTCAGCCTGTTGACAAACTTTTTCTTACTGATACCAGCGTCTAAACTCTTAGGCTTAGCGCAAGAGAGGTGCATGGAATTGAGCAGCAGAACAAATGAATCCCAAATGCTTTATTTGATTGATGGATTTCTTAGTAGACTTTCACGAGAGAATTCAAGTCGGGAAAAAGATTTGTTGATGAGCTTTGTAATTTCCCGTATTCGTAGTGTTACAGTTCTCCTTCATTTTTACGAGCTGTCGTATAAAATGTTTCAGGAAACAAGCAATAGGGAGAGTGTTTATGCAAGTGCTTTTAGTAAACATATAGAGAGCACCGTTTCTGCACCTGGAGCTATTCTTCAACGCTGGGACTCGTTAAACCGCGAGCTTCGGGTAACTGTATCCGAAGGGATTGCCAGGTCAGTTCTTAAAAAGTTGGATGGAAACTCAGCTTGGTGGACAAGAGAGCGAATTCAGAACCTCTACCGTATCCTACTGAAAGAAGAAATTTGCTCTGGCAAGTATATGTTACAGATTGTGGAACGATTACTTCCTTCCGGTAATGATAAACTTTGTAACCTTTTCATGCGGCTATTGAGCGAGTCAAGTCTCGGGAAGTGGTGGCAGAGTTTAGGCTATGAAAAACACAAGAAATTGTGTATCACGTGGTTGAAATGTGCTGTTAAAAGACGTCACTTCTGGAGAACGTCGACATCAAATGTTATTGAGCTGCTTCAAGATTGCGAAAAACTGTGCACCACGTCTCAAATAGAACAAGATCACAACCTGAAACAAGACTTGGGGAACTACATCCTCGAGCGTATGCGTGAGATTGACTTAAAGAATATTCTTAATGCTTTTCACGACGCCAAAAAGTTGCCTGAACTAGCTAAGAAGTACTACATACAGTCAGTGACTGATGCACTTTGCAGTAAGAAGAACGATTTGAAGAGCAGTATCAAAGAAGTTTTCCGTGTTTTTGGAGGAAAGCAGTCTTCACGAGGGGTGACATCAAAGCTTCATGTACCAAAGTAAGTTGGAAACTTGAACTTGTCTGAACGTCCGTTTGTGTTATACTCGTACAGTTAAACAATATAAAATCCCAAATCCTGCCACGTTTTCTTACCTAAAGTGCTACTTAAGCCAATTTGTCATTGGTATTTTTATAGCTCTAAGGGCCTTTCCAGCACCTCTATATGACTATAAATAGGTAAAAGTGCTTATCTTCCCAATTTAGGTAGTCCGAATAAAACTCAAAACAAGGACTTCAAGCTGCTGTATACTAGCATTTACAGCAAACTAACGAGACTTTTACTCAAACACTGGGCCACCAGCCACGCAAACTTCGCCATGATCATATTGATCGGGAAGTGGGATTGAACCTTCCGCCTTTCAAATCATGTGACATCATACATATCTAATTTCGTAAGTTTCGCAGCTTTGGCGCTAAAATAGGCATTTTGTATTGGTAAATTCGCCGCGAAATTTATTTTAATAACTGATAACAAGTGTCTAAGCCGAAATTATACAGGTCAAACTTTAATTTTAGATATTTAAAACTAGCTTGAAAATTTCGTCTCAAAAGCGCTTTCAGCTCGCATTTTACTTGACAATGTTATGTTGAATTGTAACCGTTTGGTAACTATTTTGTTGTCAAAAAACGTTACCATTCAGTTTTATTAGTACAAAGGTTTGGTCCGTTAATCCCTGGTTGCTTATTTTACTAGGATGGCTGAGGATGTTTTTCTTTTGCTCCTTGACATGGTTAAGCCTGACATACCCCAAGATAGTACAGAAGGAAACAGAGAAGAAGTTTTGAAAAGTGTGTTTGAGAATCGCGATTTGTGGCTGGCGTTCCTTGGTGCTGAAGGACAGGTGACGAAGCTACATAAGCACCCAAAGCTTGTCTGGATTCGCGAAGTGATACAGTGGTTTGCTGAATTAACAACGACTCGTTGTGTACGGATAGGCTTCATTGACGACCTCTCCAAGCTGTTTCAAGAACCCTCTGATGACAAAGAAAAAGCGCTATGCAACGCTTTTGCGCCATTTCTTGGTTCTATAAAGGCGTTTGATGACGAAAGTATTGACGTCTGGAAAGGTGAGATTTTAGAAACTTGCAAGATCAAGGCCTCGTATGAAGACAAGCTTTCCAAAGTGAGTTTTCTTATTCGCTACTGCGAGAGTATTGTGTTGCCAATGGGCCATCGCATTGGTAATCAAGAAGCCTGGCTCAAAGCGATTAAAGAGTTCAGGAGTTCCTTACCCTTTAAATCCCTGAGGGAAGTGGAGAAAGATCACAATTGGATAATGCTAGAGGATGGTTCGCAAATAGCAGAAACAGTGTTTCAACTCGGAACTTCCCATGTTTTCCGAATTGTTGCAGAAGGTTGTCTAAGACGCAAAACCCAAGATGAAGAGGATGTTTTGTTTGTGGAAGATATTGTAGGCACCCTGAATGCGGAAGGAATAGAAGAGTTTCAGAAAGTTTGCAACCCTCTTTTTCATAAGAAAGCCGATATTCTAGTCAAGCAAGCAGATTTGTACTGGAAAGAATTTCCAAACAAAGAAAGTCTTTGCAAAGAATTCTCGTTCATAGAGAAGTACTTCAATCGTGGAAGCGCAAATAAAGCAACGAAGGAGTTGTTGTTCAAATATATGGGGCTACCTTACTTGCAACGTAAAGTTCAAAGCGCTGAAACACTTGTCCATGCATTTGGTCTCGATGAAAACGTTGAATCCCAGTTCCATCTAGTTCTTCATCGATTTGAGCAGGCTGCCACACACGAATCAACAACACTACAAGATTTGTCGGCAACCATTGAAACAGTTCCAAGTGTTGTTAAAACTCTTGAAGATGATAACTTCAAAGATGTTGTTGACGAGTTGGCTCGTTCAAGAGACTTGATCTCCTTTATCAAAGAAGTGGCAAATGAAGACATCCGTGTCCTCATCGATGCAGTAGAAGAGCACTCGGACCAGTCAGTCTCTGAATCTACTGTTTCTGACCTCATTGAATTGCATCGGTTTCTCCGTGGTACTTTGCAGAGCAAGTCCTTGTCCCCTGAGGGTCTTCTTGAAGGTTTGAAAAACAGCTTTGATTCATTCAACAATGCTTCTGGCCTGGCAGCCCAGATAAAGTCCTGCAGTTGTAACGTCCATAGTCTACGAGGCCTTTATCTGAATGTAGCAAATCGTGGAGAGGTGACTAAAGAGATCATTGCAAATGCTGTTAAAAGGGGGCGTTACCGAGTTGATGTCCAACCTGATTGTAGACCAAAGGTTGACATGATCTATGAGCGCAAGGACGGTAACAACGCAGTCCACAGTTTGGCTGACCTATTTGATTTACGAAGCCGCGCTCTTCTAATTATTAACGCTGATAGGAAACCCGCAAACGACTCCACAAAGCAAGTGGATTTCGGTAAATTTGTGGATCAAGTTGATGCAATTACCGAAATCCTTCACACTTTATCTAAGCTTCAGTCTTCTGGAAACCCCAGGTTCAAGAAATTTTGGAAAATTCTTGAATCAGCTGATGAAATAAAGAAGCTAGAGAGATACTTACAGGAAGAATTGACGAAATGGGAAGACATTTTAAAGTCAGCACGAGAAATGTACTTTTATCTGAATTTTTTTTATTCAGATCAGCTTTGGAAAATCCAGGAGTATTTTGCCGCGGGAAGTGTGGACAAAAGCAAGGAACGGATGAGACAAGAAGTCCTTTCACTTCTCCGTTACATTGATCCATCTTTTAAGATAGAAGACCTGGATTCCATTTCCGTGAGTTTTAAGAAACCAAAAAATGAGCGAGATCTGGAAACAAATTTGTACAGTCTTGGAGCTTTCTTGGAAGAAGTTTTCAAGTCAAGGAAATTTCCCTGTGAAGTAAAAGAGGTGAAGACAGTTGGTGCATCAGCAAAGCAGTTCAAGGAAACAGTTAAGCCAGGCCAGTTGTACGTCGCAGTGCTGGAACCAAACAGTAACTTGACAGTCAACGTGTTGATGTCCCTTTTCCGAAACGCTACTGGCTGCCCACCAAAACCAAATCAAATTTTGTTCTGCCACCAAGAAACAGAGTGGGATGAAGTATTCCTTTTCCTACAGAGGTGCTTCAAAGCACCAAGCTTCGGAATTCAAAGTGAACTTCACTGCATTGCCAACGTCGAGTATCTTACCAACGAGATTCAATTCGACTTAGTGGAAGAAATCAAGAAACTCAAGGAACAGTCCGAATCGAACAACAATTCCTCTTTTCTGCTCAGCCTGATTTGTTGTGGCGGTGATCACCACCATATTGTTGACCAATTTTTAGAGTTCAAGCACCATGTCTCAGGGATGACGGATGTCGAACTTAAAACTTGCTTTGCTGATTCGTTTCCAAATGTGGCAATGGTAACATCAGAATTACCTGGCTTGGGGAAAACCGAAAGCATCCGTGAAGACGCAGCTGCCATGAAACGCGGAGTTGTCACTGTTCCAATCAGTGGACCATTATCTCGCAAAGCCCTTGTGCGGCAAATGCGTGGTTTCAAATTGCATGCATTCGAAACCCTTCATTTGGATGTTGGCGAAGTGGACGACGTCCAGTTTCTGGACACATTCCTTTTCCAACTGATTGTTGTAGGAATGGTGTCGTCCGGCACAACACTTTACCACCTGCCTTCAAGAACCATCTCTATCGAAATTGCCAACACTCTTCATCACTGGTTACGGGATTCGTTTCCAATTTGTAAATGCTTCAACAGAGTTCATCTGGATCGCGGTGTTTACAAAAAGTTTAAGATTTCCGAAGAAATAACCAGTTCTGTGCAAGTTGTTTGCCATTACCTTGACGTGTATGAAAAAGGTCTTCTTGAGCACAAAGATATCTCGTTTTCTAGTTCGACTGAACTCAAACCACTTGCTCAATCTCGTTGTCAGCAGTTACTTTTTAAGCATTTCTCTGGGACTGGAGATATGTCCTTCACAGTACTTGAGATTTTTCTCAACGTCCTTGCAGATCAACTGATGAAGTTCTCAACAAGCCAGTTTTTTAGAACAGCAAACTTAAAGGTAATGTTAAAGGGAGATCATGACGTCCGCACTCAGTTGTTTCGTTCTCTTTTGGATGTTTCGCAAGAATTCGCATCCCGTTCCGTTCTCGTTTGCCGTTCAGAGCAGTCTGGAGCAGTTGCTGAGAAGCAAGCAGCCAGTGTTCTCGAAAGAATGCAATTACAAGTTCGCAACACAGCTGAACAAATGGTTAACCGAATAAAGGGATGATTCAGTGGGCAGACAGCAACCATCTCATAGTAGTTTTTAACAGTCAGGATAGCCACTCTATCTCAGCTTTGTACCGAAATGTCAGCGAAGTTCCAGCGCGAGTACAAGATTTGTTTAAGAGCCAAGCTTTGGATAAGAAACTTGAGGATTTCACAGGATTGACGCAGAAGCAGTTGCGAGAGAAGCTGAATCGCATTGTACGCCCATCTTCCTTGCCTAAGAACGACGATCTTGCCACATTGTCTTACGCATTAACACCAGATAATGTGCTGAAGATGGCATTAATTATTCAGCGAGTTCGAGCAAATATCCCAGTAATTGTAATGGGCGAAACTGGTTGTGGGAAGACAAGTTTGATTCGCTACTTGGCAAAGACTTGTGAAGTCCCTTTCCATGTGTTCAATTTCCATGCCGGCATTAAAGAGGAAGACATCTTCGCTTTCATCAGTAAGCTGATAGACGAGGCGAAAACGGATGGTCTTGCACGATGGGTGTTTCTTGACGAAATCAATACTTGTGAATACCTTGGAATGATCAACGATCTAATTTGCCATCGAACTCTTCATGGAAGGCCACTCCCACCGAATCTGGTATTCATGGCAGCTTGTAACCCCTACCGACTTCGCGAATCAGACCAGATTGAAACAGCTGGGCTAAGTGGGAAGTCAGCCGTTGATGAGTATTCGAAACTTGTCTACCGAGTACATCCACTCCCTGAAACGATGATCGACTATGTGTGGGATTATGGCTCTCTGGATGAAAACGATGAACAAGCTTACATTGCGAGAATGGTTGAAACACTTTTCAGCAACCAACACCAGAGTCTTCTTGTTAGTCTTCTGTCTGCATCGCAGGCTTTCATCAGAAAAGAAGAAAAGAATCCCTATTGCGTTAGTTTAAGGGACATAAACCGATGCAAAATACTCATTGGCTGGTTTTACCGTGTCCTGAAGCACCGTCAACCTCTTGATCAAGAAAGAGTTGAACGTCATTTGGAAAAGTTCCATTGTGTCACTCAGAAGAAGACCGAGGAAGTTCGCTCCATCGTTCTAGCTTTGGCCCACTGCTATCAGTCGCGCCTTCCTACTGCAATAGCAAGAAAAGAGTATCGAGAGTGTATGGTTGCAATTTTTCAAGAGAAGGGGGGAGTTGGGATGTCATCCCTAACAGCCAGTGATTTTGAAGCTGTTGTTCGAATGGAACAAGAAGAATATCTCGCCCGTATGGAGCTTCCCGAAGGAACAGCGAAAAATGCAGCACTTCGTGAGAATGTCTTTGTCATCTTGGTGTGCATTCTCAACCGCATTCCAGTTTTCGTGGTTGGCAAGCCAGGATGCAGCAAATCACTATCCATGCAAGTTATAAGAAGTAATCTCCGTGGTCGTGATTCCATTGACGAATTTTTTAAAAGCCTTCCACAGCTTTATGTTGTCTCCCACCAAGGCTCCGAGTCCTCAACTTCTCAAGGTATCGTCAAAGTTTTTGAGAAAGCTCGGAAGTATAAAGAGAAGAACGAAGAAGGAGCTGTTCTTCCTGTCGTTCTCCTGGACGAAATTGGCCTTGCAGAAATATCTAAATACAACCCGCTTAAAGTTCTTCATAGTTTGCTTGAACCTGCAGAGGGTGAATTCCCAGACGTAGCTGTAGTTGGTATATCTAACTGGTCATTAGATGCTGCAAAGATGAACCGCGCAATTCACCTGTCTCGACCAGAACCAGACATTGAAGATCTAAAAGAAACCGGACTATCTATTCGCCATGCAAACTCAAACCAGATGAGAGCTACGATGCCATTTCCAAGTGACGATCAGCTTGAAAGCCTTGCTGAAGCGTATTACGATTACCAAGCCACCCAAAGATATGCTAATTTTCATGGTCTTCGTGACTACTATTCTCTTGTCAAAAGCCTCAGTATCCAAAGAGTTGCTGAGTTTGAAGAGTTCGTCGATGAAGAAACAAGTGCAAGAGTAATTCAAACCGCCCTCCAACGAAACTTTGGTGGCATTCGATATGAAGAGAGCAACATACAAAGAGTGTTCATGGAGAAGATGCCAAACTGTAACACGAATGAAGAACCAGTTGCTACAGCCAACTTAATTGCTGAGAACTTGCATGACCGCCTTGCCCGTCACTTGATGTTGATAACAGCTGCTGATTCTGCTATCGGTCTGTTAGAGCAAACACTCCGCGAGTTGGACAAGGAAACAATAACAATCTTCGGAAGTGCGTTCGAAGAAGATCTGTCGGATGAATACAACTACCGCGTTCTAAGTCGCATCATCCTTTGTATGGAGAGAGACTGTGTTTTGATCTTACGAGACTTGGAAAGCATATACGGCAGCTTGTACGATATGTTAAACCAGAACTACACAGTTGTCGGGGGAAAGAAGAACTGCAGAGTTGCACTTGGAGCATATAGTAACCCAATGTGTCAAGTACACGATGGCTTCAGGTGCATAGTTCTCGTCGACCAACAAAAGGTTGATTACACTGACCCACCGTTTCTTAACCGGTTTGAGAAGCAGCTGCTCCGATTTTCTGATGTCATCACTTCTGACGAAAAGGCTGTCATTTCTTCCCTTCAAACCTGGGTCGAAGATTTTTCTACAATTTCTCAAGGGAAAACGCAGTTCAGTGTCTCTGATGCATTTGCCGGATTCCACGGGGATACATTGCCATCACTGGTCCTACATCATCGATCAAAAGAAAGAACCTCGAAAGAAGATCTTTTCGAAGACTGCAAGGAAGATTTGTTGTGGGTAGCATCCCCAGACGGAATTCTGAGGGCCATGAAGTCAAAGCTGTCGGAAGAGGCACCTTCAGAAGTCAACCGCTTGTGTGAAGACTACTTCAGAAAACCAATCCATGACGGAATCGGCAACTACATTAGATCAGAGCTTGAAGAGAATGCGAACGACGATGATCTTAAATTTCTCATCATGACGCACAGTAACATCCACACAGAAATAAGCAAACTACTTGATGGAGTTGTACCATGCCAGTTTGAGAAACTCAGCTCGTTTAAGTCGGAGAAACATCTAACAGCTCGCTTAAAGGCCTTCTGGATGGAATCTGAAGCCGAAATGCTTGTCCTTCAGTGTGCCCCAAACCTTGACTCGCAGCACATGTTGCTTTTGAAGTCTATCGTTGAGCAGCAACGGCAAGATTTTCTGTCTTTTGCTAAAGGCAAGGACAGAAAGAGTGGGAAGCATGTTTGCATTGTGATCCACATGCAACGTGAGACTGAGGAAGGTCTACAGCCCTGGCAGTTTAACTTTTTGAGTGGATGGAAGCAAGTAATGATTGATGTTTTAGAAGAACCTTCTTTGCCATTAACAAAGATTCTTGGAGCCAGCCTCATTGATGTACTTGATTCCAGCGAGTTCGCGTTTAGGAAAATTGCTATTGATCAAATCATGTGGTGCTTCACTTGTATCAAGTACACGAGCAACCAACGCTCGCTGGAAGGCGCGTTGTCTTTGGTGCAGCGGATCACCTCTTCAGAAACCACCTTTCTTACTTTTAAAGAATTATCCAAGGAGTGGATTAAAAGCCAAAACACTGACGATGACATCTCCACAATGGAAGTCGCAAGGCCGTGGCAGATTTCCGTAGCATGCGATCGCCAAGCTCTCATCAACTCGTCTACTCTAGTAGGAGCAATGCAGCATTATGTTACTCACTTGGTACGACAACCCATGGCAATGATTGTATTTTTCTTGGAGAAAGAGTGCGCTTGGCCAAGGAGTGTAGTTAATGGTGAAACAGAAGATCAAGATGAGCTGAACGAATGGAGAAACTTGCTGCTTGACAAGGAAGTGTTCAATATGGACGAAATTGCCACACCACGTGGAGCCGAGTTCTACGAAGTTCCCGGGGAAAGACTTCGGTTGAAGTTTCCATTCTCATCAGTAATTAAGAGGAAAGTTGAAGAAGTGAAGGCGTTGTTCTTGGAAGATTTAAAGAAGCTTCAACTTGATGAAGACAACTTAGATGATGAAGGGGAGCTAAAAGTTGAAGTTGGCATTCAACAGCTAGAAAGGTTTTCGTTCATCGTAAATCACAAGGCTCCACAACTCTTTCAAAGCAAGTGGGCTTTAAGAAACATTGCTGCTTACCTTGAAGACGTTCTTGATATTACATCAGCAGCAGTTGATTTTGAGCTTTCCAGAGACCAGAGAGTACAGTTACTGAAAGCAGAATGTGGATTCAACATGGTGAAGTTAATGGGACCAGACGTTTCTTTTCTTGTCACAGAAATCCACTCCATTTTGTGGAAGAAAACGCCCCTTGTAGCTGCAGAACTTGAACTGTTCAAAGCCGTTCATTCATTACCTATTGACTTCAAACCTTTCTTCGAGAAGTACACAGAACAGTTTGATGAGTTGATAGCACATCAAGTGAACAAAGAAGACATGTTCGATGATGTAGCTACCGCGCCGCCTGAGATACAACGAAGCAATGATCTTGAAAGTAGTGCAAGTAAAGATATTGTGGAGCACGATGAAGATCGAGACATGGATGGTATTATGGAAAGAGAAACAAAAGAATTGAAGTTTGAAGATGAAATGGAAAACAAAAATGAAGATAGAAAAGAAAACGAAGACTTGGGGCAAATTGTTCTCAAATTTTCAAGAGATTCTATGTCTGATGGAGTTTCACAACCTAACAGTGACGATGAGTCTAGAGACCAAAGAATCCAAGAAGAGACGCCTGGAGGTGTTGAAAACACCGATGACTCCGATGACATTTGTGCAAAAAACGTCGAAACAGAAGTAATGGATAATGGTCCCGAGGTTTTGGCATCTTTTGCAGAGGTAGGCCATATCTTTTTACCACATGTAATAGAAAATAACCAAGTTGATCGAAAATGTGCGTATTGTGTATTAATCTTGTAGTATACATACCGTTTTAATGGTACTTAAACTCAATCTGTTTTCGGTTGTGAGTTTGGGTGTAAATCGTGATTTAAGTTTATCGAAACTACAGTTAACATTATTTTATTTAACAAATTTGATAAAACGACAAATTGTTTTAACCTTGAATATATAAATTACATTTTAGGATCTAGTAGAGGCCTCCATTACAGCCCTTCTTCCGACCCAGCTGACTGTTACAACCCTTGGTGGTCCAAGACTATGGCAACGTTCTGCAAACACCATCCTTTCCTTGGCTACTAGACTTCTTGTCCATCTTCCAGTTGTTCATTTTTTGCGTGTCTGCAACGACTTTGCAAGTCTAGTCTTAATTCCGGAAAATCTCGAGCCGTATTCGTTGTACTATCTTGGAAAACTTGGAGAAAAGCTTGCTCCCGAGTTCTTGGATTCCATAACGTGTTTTGAAGAAGTTGACGAGTTTGTGTCTTCTCTGGAAATTACTAGACAGGAAAGAATCCAACACTTCCTTTGTCTTTTCTACGGCCGCTGCATTGAAACTAACCCTGACACGCAACTCCTTTACAATATATGTGAAAGGATCTGCTCAAATGAGGATGCCGAAGGCATGAAATACATGGGAACTGTTGTACATCGGGTCTTTCTTAATGAAGAAGCCTTCTACCCCGGTATCTTCAGCGAAATCATCGAAAGTCCGGAGAACCTGACTGAAAACCCCGCGTTGGTTGACATTGACAGCTGTCTATCTAACGACGAAAACAAAGATTCGCATTTCGCAGTTCTTTGCTGTGATCTTCTTTCTGAAGTAGCTTTTCAGAAAGTTGAAACTGCTAGCATAACCGGATCTGACGATGAGTCAATGGAGAAGTTTGGTAGGGCCATCCAGGTGCTGCTCGATGAAGAGTCAAGCAGCGGGCTTACAATCGTGTGTGCCGTTGCTTACCTTCGCTCATTTCTAAAATCACTTGCTATAACTTTTCTTCGAGCGCGTTGCTCTGCCAGTCTTGGTATGGTTCTTCATGAAGTAAATGCTGTTTTAAAATCAAAGGCAGAATCGACACTAGAGGTAGAGGGTCGCAAGTCTTCAGCAAGTTTGTATCTTCTGAAGGAATTTCGTCGACAGTTGTCACTGTATGATATAAGGATTCTATGCGAGAAGACTCTACAGATGACGTGTTTCCACGACTTAAAGTGGTCTGATTCGGTTTCAGTGTACAAGACACAACAACATTCTCTTTGTAATGCTAACGAGTTGTCTACTGGTCAAGAAGCAGTTGTTCGTTTGATGGAAAAACAAGAAACAGAAGCAATTGCGGATCTCGTGAGTTCTGCAGTTAACTCGGCAGATAACAGGTTTAAGCTGATCGCTCTCATTATTGAGATTTTCTTTCATGTTCGATCAATACGTCCAACCAAGGACACAGAAACCCAAGCTGCAAAAGAAATCTCGAAGTTGGTTGATGAAAGGTTCTCTCGGCCATTCTCTGAGCTTGTAAAACAACTGCTCGGAGAGAAAGATTTCCACGCTTCAGAGCTTCAAATGCAGCCACTAAAATCCTCCATTGAGGTTCAAAGGGCAATGCTGATATTGCACTTAATGGCGCTCGTGTTATCAAACCACCAGAATCAAGTGGACAGTTGTGCCGACCTAGTTGAACCTTTTATTGTTTACATGCTAAATCCCTCTAAGGCCACATTTGTCATTGCTGGACCAACGTCAGACAGTGGGTATGACGTTTACCTCAATGTTAACCATCCTTTAAATCACCTTTATCTCTGTCCCTGTGGAAGCGCCTTTGTGTGTACGTCAATAACTGGAGACCCAAAGTGTCCTAACTGCAAGGCTCCAGCAGTGGCACGGGATAAACGAGTGAAACCATCACCATCTTTGGTAAAGGGGTACTTAGCGATTGACCCAGAGCATCTGAAGAGCAACGTCATAACTGCCAGGGGTCTAAAACCCGTAGTGTTTCGTACTCTTCATCTGCTTGTTCACGCTGCACTCTACGCCGGTTCATCCCTCGGCTTGGTTGATGATAAGAACTTGTCCCACTTTCTAAAGGGGAACGAGGACCTCGAAGACTCCCGCCAGTACTGCTACAGCCATTTTCAGAATGATCTGGATGTTCTCAGCCAACTCCTGGTCTGCAATGAGGAGAGAGTAATAACTTGGGTTCACAGTGTTCTTCAAAGAACAAAACATCTCTTCACAGCTGGTAGTGTGGGAGGATTGCTTGAAAGTGAAAATTATCGGAATGACCTAGAATCGAAGTTCAGTCAGGAGATTGAGTCGCAACTGTCTGACGTGTTTCGCCCTTTTGCCTGCCATCAATCTGCGTCGAGTGTTCAATCTGGTGTTAAAGACGTCGAGAAAAAAATCGATGAAGAAGATGCAGCCTTTCTTGCTCAGAATGACGAAACACCAGTACAATGCTCCGAGAGCCTTCGACGACTCTTTCGAATAACAACTCCAAAGTCGTACGAACACATGAAAGCTTCTTTTATGAATGCAGATGATCAAGTTAAAGCACAGTACCCCATCATTGGGCTGTTTTTGGATCATAGTTCAGACCTGTCACTTATTCGTTACCTAAATCCGTTACTGAAGTGGCAGCGTGTTGTTAAGAGCCTATTGAGCCGCAGACTTAGTCGTCAGCAAGCCCAGTCAAAGCTGATATCAGAATTTGTTCGTGGAGATCACAAAGGTAAAAGTCCCTCTGAGAGTCTGAAGCTTTTTGAGGCATTCAAGAAGTCGTGGGATGAAGTACGAAGTGTTATTGCAGAACACCTTCAAGTTGAGGAGACAAAGGTACCGCGAATAAGTGAGATGTCATGCATTGGTTTTTGTCTTGTTGAGGAACGAGACAACGGGGTCTTCCTCACTGCAGCTCTGAAAGCACTACAGAAGAAACAAAATACGTTTCTAGAGATGGTCCTTAACATTGCAGCATTGGAAAAGTGTTCTGCTTTGAGCTCCATCCAGAGAGGAAACGGCGGAAGCACGCTAAATGCAGTTCATATTCAGGATGCGAAGGAAACAGAACTAATCCACTACGAGTGGACTGACGAAATTCTTCGTCACTGTCAAAACAACACTGAATATGGTCGTGGTCATGAGATAATCTACGATTTCGACAAGATCGAGAAAGAGCTTGTTGCCCGCTTTCTACTGGGGAAATCATACCTTGCAGACGAAAATGGCCTTAGGGAATTTGTCTTCTCGCAGGAACTCTTCCACGCTTGTGCTGGAATTCTGAACGACTTACAACAAGCTATCCCCCAAATTGCTCTCACAGCAGAAGTTCGAAAGGGAATTGTTCGTCTGAAAGAAAGAAGTCTGAAGAATGTACAAGATTTGCTTGAGCACCTTGAAGTGGTTGTTTGTCTTCTGAAGCAAACCAAGGGTGAGCCAGGTGAGTTGCTCACCCATTACACAGACAAGTGGCTTTCGATGCTCCCATGCCCGTTCCCAAAGAACCTTCTTGACGAATGCTACGACACCATCATGCTGAAACATATAGTAGCACTTTATCAAGCTTTGGAAGACATCTTGTCGGAGGCTGCCGTTGATAGCATTCCTGATGCTTACACCCAAAAACTGGTTGATGAAACCAAAAAGGTTTGGATTAATTTCTTTACGTCTACATCCATAGACCTGAAAAAGGATGTCTACGAAATTTTACTCTTAGGCATTGTTTTTCCTTTCAAAAATTTTTCCGAATGACTTTGATTAATGTTTAAGACTGTGTTTGTTTCCGGTGGGACAATAAACTGCGGTTTGGAAAATATACACAAACCTCTTCGAATACAGGAATAGCCTTCAAAGCAACTCATTTTTCAAAAACTTTTAGGAAGGAAACTACTGCTGTCCAGTTTCCCCCCCCCCCCCTCCGCCCATTAGTGTCAGTTTCATTTTCCGACCCTGACAAGCTTCGAAGTTTGCCTGTTCTTTTCGCTTGAGTTATTTAAAATGTTGTTTTTTAAAAGTTGGGTTTTCGTCACTTTTTATTCCTGCCCAAGGATTTGGAGAAGTTAGCTGCTGTTAACCCGAAAATGGGAGAAATCAGCCCTGCGGATGCCATGACAACAGCGCTGCGTCGTTTTACATACAGGTATCTTTCTTCAGAGGATTTTCTGCCTTCACCAGCTGGTCACCTTCGTCTCGACGATCCTTCGCTGTGGCCCTTGAACTATGCCAGACCAAATGACATTGTCCCTGAAACGCTACTTGTTGGAAACTTGAGGCCAGCGATAGATTATCTTCAAAAGCTATCAAAGGTACGATTTGAAGAGAAAATCTGTTTAAAAATCTGTTTGACAGTTATTAAAAAGTCGAAAAAGCGGTAAGGATAGGGAGATTATGGCTTCGAATGTTTAATGGGAAATGACCTAAAATTACGGCATGATGATGAAGAAAAGAAATGGTGTAAATGTTTACAAAGTTAGACCCATAAAAGTCTAGGAACCCTTGTAATGGTAAGCATATCATGCCTAGAAATGTAGATCCTGTGTTTGCGCTTGGTCTTGACGCGTTTTTTTGTAGTTTTGAGGATCGTGCAATAACTGGAAAAAGAGAGATGGGTCTGATCCAATCAGAGTGCACGAAAGGGTGAAAAAGGGGAAATAATGTCAATTGGAAGCCTAAAACAAGCTTGAGGCCCACAGAACGTGTCAAGACTAGCTTTTAGCAACCGTAGCTGTTGTATTAAAGCACGATTGTTCAAAGGTTGATTAGCATTTAAATCAGGGTTAAATCTTTAAAGGGGAACTAAATTCTAAAATCAACACTTTTCAAATGAAATCCTTCAAGGTGTTGAGAACATATCTAAAAGTTTTTTCTTGAGTCGCGCTGATTTTGCGAGAAACTTTACTTTGTATGTGCGTGTTTCGGGTCGTTTGGGGTCATTGAGCGTGGGCGCTTGTTGACTTGTCAGCGGTAAACAAAGGTAACATGTGACGTAGGTTATAATAATAATAATAACTTTATTCAAGTGTCAAGAAAAATAGCAGTAATAAAACCACTAAGTAAGGACACCACATAAGTAAAATAAGATAAATAGCTAGCTAGATATAAAATTTGAGAATACTAATAATATAAATATATACAATTTAAGAATACTAACAATATG
>JAOBAT010055868.1:0-11145 GCA_026413305.1 Hydrozoanthus tunicans
AGAGATATAAACGATCCGTTTGAAAGCCAGAAAATGATTACGGGGGGTTCCAGTGGCGAATAACTCAGAGTTGGCATTAAAACGAGGATGACAAATATGATGTTGCACGCTGAACAATTGGCTCGCAGATTCATGACTCTAGTGAATTTTGGAAATGAGCCTTTTTTGTAGCTACTTTTAAAGTCAATTGACGGTTTAGTTTCTATTACTGAAAGTTGAAAAAAGAACTGTTACAAAAATCGCTAAAATGCTAAAAAAATATCAACATTGTTACCGAGAAAAGGGGGGTTCCAGAACCCCTGGAACCCTTCCTGCCCATGCTACAATGCAATGCAATTCATATCAAAGCGAGAGACAAAATACTTGATTTTGTCTCTTGTCCAAAAATGAAGAAAAGACTTTAATGAACCTTGATTCATATTTATATATAGCACCTACTATGCAGCTTTTATTACCTTTCAGTTTGAGATACCTTCAGTTGAGAATGCAAATGCTCTGGCTACTTCTCGACAAACGTTATGGCTTTCTTGGCAACGAAAAATGATTGTTCTATTTTGAATTAAATGGGGATTGAAACATCCAATATAATGTACCCATAACATCAGTGGCTAAATACACACTTTTCATACAATCAACAGTTTTGGAACTCCTTTTGGAAATAATTGTCTTTGGAATCCAAGCCTTTTGATCTCGAACCTTCTTTACTTTACTTTCTTTTCCTGGGCTGCAACCACCCCAAAGTCTGGGTTTGTCTATTGAATATTTTGAGGAATGCAACAACAAATCTTTACCTGTCGACCTGTTCCAATGCCTTTGATCTTTACTCTGACTCTCCTTATTCCAAAATCTATCGCTTTCTGTAAAATTTAATAATTTGAAAAACAAAGTTAAACCTTAATGTTTAGCAGTAACTATCAGATCTCTAGTTACAAATTTGGGGATATTCCCGAGTGGTGCTTAAGTTAGGCATTTTTAAAAAAAAAATTAATAAAAATGATAAAGTAAGGTTAAAAGGCTAAAAGTTGGACAAAAGAAATGAAATGTTTTAACTAAGGTACAAACATTTTTGACTTAAAAGCCATCATTGGGAAGATGAACTCAATTTTTATCAAGCATAAAATATTGAAATTGTGGCTCAAGTTATTCCTGCTGGGAATAAGTTAGTGAATAGTTTGTTAGGTGTGGATGTTTTGGTTGTATAAAAAGCCGTTCAAAGATCTTGTGTTCAAAAAAAAACTTAGCATTGAATAAATAATTCTCTATCTGAAACTGTGTGACTTGTGTTGTTTGAAGTGGAGAGCAGGCTCTGAATTGTTCGAGGGATCGTTAAATGTTCTGCATTTCTTATTGCAATGTTGCACATTCCTGTGGTGCTTCTTATATTGGAGAAACCATGCCCGTTGTCGCAGTTGGAAGTGTAGAACATAATGCAGAACTTTCTAAATTCTGTGCAAGTTGGACTGATTAACCAAATTATCCTTAAAACATAATTCTGAGTCAAAATAACCATAAATACTGAACATAGGACTCATGATCACAGTGTCTGGGTCACAGCCTCATGGACTTTACTACAATGTAAAATGTTCTAGAACAAGAATTGAACATGTTTTTGTGAATGTTTTGCTGTACTTGTTCAGTCATATTTCAAAAATCATTTAACTTTAAAATATTTGAAAGCAAGCTTTCGACTCCTTGATTTGAACAAGGACACAGGCAGATACTTGCTGCCCCACATCTGGGACAATCTACTGCAGTCACGTGTTTGTTAAGCCTGTGACCACTAACATCTCAAGAACGTGCACTTAGTGTGAACAAGGAGTCCAAAGCTTGCTTTCAAATATTATTGTACCGTGTATTTTAAAGTTAAATGATATTTGAAAGAAAGAATTAAACATGTAGCACCAGCATGACTTACCTTAGCTGCTGCAACTCCTGCTTGTTGTGCTGCCACACTGCTGCCTCTCTTGGCATTCTTAAACCCTTCTGTTCCCTGAGATTCAGAGACAGGAATCAAAACTATATGCTACATTCTTTTAAGAATGTTTAAAAACAAAAACACTGCAATAAAAGGGTTAGGTGCTCATATCTCACACCACAAATCTGAGTGACAAATAATAATTAATAAGAAATTCATAACTACTAAAACTAAACATTCGAATCAGTTTCTTATTTACAATAGTGGTAAAAAGAATCACAAGGCAAAGTTCATTCTGTTCTGTTCTTGTGTATGGGTACTTGTGCACAGGATTTGTTTATTGGCCCTACAAGTTTGACTTGCAAAGTAATAATGGTTATTAATCTGTTGCCAAACAATCAATATTAAAACCCTTCATCTAACTGCCTCCTGTGCCAATTGACATGATATTTAACTCTGTTAGTGGGTGAGTAAACAGGAAGACGCTTATTTTATTGGCAAGGGTTTGAAGTGCAACTGCTGTAAAGCAATAGATAAAAATATCACAGTAAATATAGTTATACCAAACAGACTTACAGCAGATGTCCAGGCAACTGTGTTTCCTAGCAAAAACAACAAACCAACATTGAAAACACTGAGACAACTGCTTGAACTATAGATATCTTAGTCACTGTTTTAAAAATGACTTTGTAACACATGGCTAAGTAATACCATTACTTGTTGGTTGTTTATATAAATTGCCCTGGGTCTAAAACAGTTGCATGGTCTAGTGCAAAAATGATGTAAGTGACTTTTGATGAAGTTGTCAACTCTCCTTACATTATCCTATTACCTCTTCATGACTCTTGGGAGAATTTAGCTTTTCATATAGTCACTTACATTGTTTTTGCACTAGACCCTTCAATTATATAAATTTAAATTTAGTTCCTAAAAATAATGCAGAATTTAAAGAGAACTTAAAAGAAGTATCTATGGACCACTTAAACCAAAGAGTGAGATCTGTTAATGAGCACTAAATAAATAAAGAAGTCAATTTGTCAGGAGACACCTGAGAACCATCAAAATTGCATCATCAAACAAAGGTTAGTGAGCCCTGCAATTTTTATGCCTTTAATGTATTGGCCATGAAACCATGCACAAGCCTCATGCTTTTCATTTACCTAGTGAACATTATGTTGTCGTAGATTGTTTTAACCTTTCTGGTCTGTCTCTGTGAACATTTAGTTGCCTTTATACCTTTATGATCTGTTACTGTTGAGTCATTCAAGTACCTGGGGAGCATCATAGATCAACAAGGAGGTGCGGCCAAAGATGTGGCAACAAGAATTAGCTCATGTGCTCAAAAACATTTAGAAGCCTAGGGAGCTCACAACTAGAAACAAAGCTGATGATGTATAATTTCAACATGAAATTATACATCATAGCTGTGAGACATGGCAAACAGCAAGGCAGAACCAGAGGAAGACCCAGACAAGTCAGATGGCTAAATATGGTTCCCAACGAAGAATTGCAGGAGATAGCAGATCAGGAATCAATGGGAAAACATTGAAACTGTGAAAAAGGAGTTGGATGGGACATACCATGCAGAAGAAAAATACCAGCATAAAAACTGAAAGCAAACTTTTACATGGAACCCACAGGGCAAAAGGAAAAGAGGTCGACCAAGAAACACCCGGAGGAGAGAGACAGAGTTGGAAATGAAGAAACTTTGCATGACATAGACAGATGTAGGTAGAAAGGCAAAAAGTCTGGTGCATTGGCAATCTATAGTTAATGGCCTATATATGCTGCATGGAGCTAAGGGCCTTAGTAAATACGAACTGTTAACATTGTGTTGCCCTTACCTTTGTGATCTGTTACTGTGAACATTGTGTTGTTGTAGGTTGCATTAATATGAACCACAGGTACGTGATCAAACTTGGTGTTTGGCTGTGTTTTTAAGTTTGGCCTTGAACCTGATGCATAACTGAAACAAAACATGATCAATCAGTCTTGATATTTCAAATTTTTTTTTTTGCCAATGAGCAACAAGGAAGTTCAAGTGGGAAATATCAACAATACATTTGTGCAGTTTGTGACATGTCTGTGTGTACAAGCAATATTTTTACTATAGTTGTGAAAGGTTGTGCACAATAAATCAGCAACAAATTATTGCTATTATTATTACTTTCATTTTGTCAAATTGACTGATATTTCTGGCCACTTTACCACTTGTAAGTATATAGAAAGGATAAAACTCCTCACTCACCAATACCTTATAAAGCTTATTTTTTAAAGTTCCAGATGAAATTTAAGTAGAACCCTTTAATAACAGAAATTTTTTAAAACAAAACCTTTTCATGCCGTTCCTGTTACATTGACTTGAAGCGTGCAATGATGATGTAGCAGGAGGTATGAAGTAGAGACAATCATTTTAATCTCAAAAATTCAATTCTGGCTACAATAGTCACATTGTTATATATACATACATACATACATACATAAACTTTACTTATACTCGAATTTAAGAGTAGCTTTAGAGAGTTAATGTCTTTGAGAAATAAAAAAAGTTGAAGTTGAATATTTACATATGTACACTATTTAAAAATCTAAAAATTAAAAAAATTTAAAAATTTATCAAATGATTCAAGATTATTCAAGCTTGTAGTTCAGTATCTCTTGCTAGAAGTCTACAAAATTAGCAATTATAACTTTAATTAATGAATTATTACCTTGAAATTACCTTTGAAATAAAAATTTAATGACACTTTTTAACAGAAATGAAATTTTTTAAACAAAAAACCACATAACTCACTGCTGCTATGTCACAGGCTACCAGTCCCTGGCCTGCTCGGTCAAAATTTACATTCCAATCTTTCTTTGATCAAAAAGCATACTTAGACATGGAAATTTTCTTTGGTTATTAGAATTTTGAGGTAACATATGACAACAGCTTTCATCTAAAAAGTAAAAAACTAAACTTCATGGGGACTTTACTTATGCAACAAAGCTATTGATCTTCACACCAAAATACAAGAGGTAAACCTTGCTTTACGAGCAAACAAAAATTCTCGAAATCACTGTTAGGGTTGGGGTAAAAATTATGTCTTTTAGTTCCCAAACAGAAAATGTGGAGTTTGGCAACCATAAACAGCATGAAAATGTAAAGTTTCGCAGCCATTATTGTACATAAAATTAGGTATGGGTAAGTACAGAAATTTTACCAAACGAAATGCCAAGTCACTAATACCCTCTGAATGAGCTTCATGATCGAAATCATAATTTGGTAAAATTTCCATTTTAGAGCACACTTATGTACTGTTCCAAAACCTGAATATATTTGCTACTATATCCGTTACTTGAGCTCTGCTAAACTATATGCATAATGAAGAATTCCCCAGTACGGTTCCAAAGTTATTCCCAGAAATAATGATAATTCTAATTCTTGCCCCTAATTCTAAATTAAACTTGAGCCATGGACCAATTCGAATCTAATCAAAACCTACTTAATTTTTTAACAAGTTTGCAGATAATCAAGTTGTAGCAAAGATCAAAACGTTTTAGTAGGTTCTTTGACTAACAAGCTACCTTCGTTTCCCAATCTGTCCTTCTCTCAGAAGGAAGCTTGTCACAGACCACGAGTGTTGTGCGCTCAACAAAAACCTATTTAGAAGACAACTTGATGTGCATAACCCAATAGAACCTAAAAACACAAAACATTACATGAGAATCACATAAATTACGATTTTCATCTCTTCTCGCTGTGGAAAGAATTGAGAAAAAACAGACACCTTATCAAATGTATCATACCTCGCAAACTTCGTAAACAGGCCGCCATTTTGAAAAAATATTACTTGGTAGCCGCGCGCTACATCATTTTGTATTTCCCAGGATGCAAAGAGTGCAGTGCCTGTTAGTTTTTTGCTTTTTGACTTTGTGGGACTTTGTGTTTGTTGTGGTTAAGTTTTCAAAAATTTTTAGAAAATATATTTTAAAACCAGGATGTCCAGGATAGGAGAGCGTCGTCGTTACTATCAAGAAGATGATGGTACGTAAAGATCATTATTTGTTAATGAATTGAAGCACCCAATTGCCTGAAGTTATTCAAATCCGACAGAGTGCTTGTAACTGTTATCTATTTGTTTGCTATTGAGTTACACTTTCTTGCAAGTGGAAGACTTTCAACAGCTTAGTTCAAACCGTTTTCGGCACAGATCGTCAATTGCAATTCGTGTTGTTGCTATAGGTGGACGAAGTCGAAAGCGCCGTCGTACGGATAATGTGGACATTGAAGACCGGCTGGAGTCACTGATAACACGTGTAGGAGAAAAGGTGAAACGAAGTAAATTTTTAACCTGTACAACTTTCAAACCTTAAATCAAATCAGTCAATTGTCTGAAGTGGTTGCAAGTTTACTTGTCTTAGTTGCATGAACGTATTGCATGAATGACACAGGTCTTTGTTTGTTTAGTTATTACGAAATTAAGAGTAGTTTTTTAGTTTTAGAAAGCTTAAGAATAAGAGTTCTGCTTTCAGCAGGAGCTGCGTGTTACTAGTATATCTCAGTTAGAATTATTAAATAACTAAACATGTTTGTTTTGGTAAAATTTTCTTTCTCACCCATAGTTAATTATGCATGCAAACTATTACAGGTGTATCTTTGCTGTTTTGGCCTTGAGAAAATGGAAGACGTATAATATCTCTTACCCAAACCCTAATCCATTACTCCCAACCCTAACACTGGTGTAGTAAACTCCAGAAGAATTTATAATTGACATTACCCTCGATATGCAACTCCCAAGAATTGAAATATTTTTTATGCTGTTTATGACAGTCGATCTGCATGTATAATTAAGTATGAGTGAGTATGGAAAATTTTCCTTTTTTTTTATACATTTAAAGATCCAAGAAATATTAAATTACTGTTATCACAGACTGCTAAATTAGTTTAAGTGAAAACTGTTCAGTGCTTCGGTGAATAATTACAACAATTATTACAGCCAATTGTTGATCGACTTCTTAAAAGACGACAAAATTTTTGCAGTAGAAATTTCTTAATGTACTGAAACCTAAGCCTGTCATTGAAGCATAATTTGTATCTGACTAAAGGCTAGTGTTGAAAACATCAGCACTTTCACTAGAAAATTCCTGCTGAAGATTTAAAACTATCAACTTCTTAACTACTTGAATGGAGTCAAACGATTTTCAACAAGTCTGCAATTTTTCTCAGGGAAAGTCTTGTATATGTAAAGTAATGTTTCAGATTTACAGTTATTCATGTGTAGCATGAATTGATATTGAATTATTTCTCATTAGAGCAACTCATCTTTAGAAAGTAACCTAGAAGGCCTAGCAAATGTGCTAGAAGCAGATCTCTCCAACTATAAAGAAAGAATTCTTAAAATCATATGTACATGGTAAGAGATTATTTCGTCTTTTTAGTATAATTTATGGTTTAATTGTTATACAACTGATGAATGTTCCATTTTGTTTTGAAATTATTTCATGAAGGTTTAGGGAATAATATTAATACTGATAATTGTTGTTTTTATAAGTGTATATCTAAAGTTTCTATTTTTTTTCTTTTAGAGTATAATTATCTTTTTGCTTTTTATCACTTTTACAAATACCTCTCTTACATATCTGGAATTTTTTATGAAGCCTTCTTACCCTTAAAAAATTTTCTGAAAATGTAGTGCGACCAATCTGCCAGAGAAGGTGACAGTTTACAGCACTCTAGTGGGACTTCTTAATGGAAAAAATTACAATTGTGGTGAAGAAGTAAGTAGTATTAATTTCTACCATTTGTATTGACAGATACACATTTTTATTCTCTTACATTTAATTGCTACACATTTGATTGAAATAATATTTGCATCCTGTTGTATGTTTAAGGTGTCAATGCTTCATTTTTACATGACTTTGTAAGTTGTATATTTGCTCCACTTAAGTTCATATTATTTTTATTTTGTGAGCACTCTAGAACTGAATAAGTGTTTACAGTTTTTCAAACATTGTAATTATTTTTTAAAGTTTTTAGCATTAAGTTTTATTGAAATTCAATATCTTTCCTAAATCCTATTTTAAAACAAAGGTTGATATCCCCATTTTGCTCACTTGTAGAAACCTGTCTAATACCTGTGTCTTGAAATTGTTTTGTTTACAAGTATTTAATATGGTAATTACCTACAGGCTTATCAATTATTGTTTACTTAAATGTCTGTGCTCTAGTGTTATTAGGTATTTTTAAGTGTAATTTCCTGAAGACACAAACTAACACCCAGAACCATTTTCATTTCATTTAGTTCTTAGACATGATGATGGATAATCTGAGAGATGTTTTAATGGCATATCAGTTTGAAAGAGCACGACTGATGGTAAATACAAACTCCTTTTCTCCTTCATTTACTTTTTATAAAGCTGGATAATCTTTCACGAATGTTATGAAATCAATGCTAATTGGTGCCAGAGTTGACATGATGTAGCTTAATTTTTTCCCTTTATTTTTCCTTGCAAATGAACATATGCAATATTTTGCACTCTTTGTTCTCCAGGTTCGATTCATAGCTGACCTTGTCAACTGCAGGGTTGTTCTGCCAGGCTCACTCCTGGAACTCTTCGAAAAGTTTGTTGCTGCCACAATGGAAAATGATGTTCCTCAAGTATGGAAATGAAGTCTACTGTTTGAAATGAAATAGTTTTGTGACAAAAAACTATACATAGATAAGAGTTAGATTGATTTTATTTGAATAAATAATCCCAAAGTTTAGGATTGTTGCTGCAGCACCATTGTTCAACACCAACTTTTAAATTCCACACCAAATTCCAGAATTATCAAGAGTTTTATAAAAAGAATTAATTCTATCAGAATCTATTTTGTGATAAAACACACTTTGGGAGATCTGTAAGTACTATGATGCTAAAAGCTGACTGGAATTTTTTTAAAGCTGTTTTCATGTGTCCTTACAATTTGTAACATTCAGTGAGTTGCTGATAGTAAAAAGAAATTCAACAGAACTTCATCTCTCATCATCAGTCAATCTAGATCTTTTATCTTGTGACAAGTAGTTTACAGTTGAGAGCTGATGGAGTTTTGTATGAGGAGTGTTGATGGTACAATGAAAAAGTAATACAAGAAAAATTATAATGTATGCAACCCCATATAAATACAGCTTACAGAATATCCAGTGCTGCAAATTCTACAGTAGGTAGACTAAACCCAAAAGGTTGTATAGTTAGAAAACTTCTGCCTTCAGTGGCCTTCAAAGTGTTTGTATTTAGAATATTTATTTAGTAAAAGTTAAACAACAATTAATATGGTCTGCAATTTTGCTTTCAGGTTCGTTCAGACTGGTTTATCTACACAATACTCTCAGCTCTACCATGGGTATGTTGATTACAAGTTCTTTTTTTTTTCTTCTTTATTTACGTTCTATCACACAAATTTACATTTCACATAATTTATCTAATGTTGAATACAGGTATATGAAATTTACATTTCACATATCTAATGTTGAATACAGGTATATCATTTGCGTGTTGATTACATACTATTTATAAGTTTATTTAGGAGAAAAAGGAATCAACATGTCACTATACAAGGTTGGATCATCTGTCGTCTCCATTCAAAAGACAGATGGCTTTTACACAGAACTTCACCTTCCTTTCCAACTTTTATTTGATGTTTCAATTTTTCAACAAATGCCAAAAAAAGTTAGAAGTGCAATACCTTTCCTTTTACAAGTGTAAATAATTTTTTATACGGCTTCAGTATTAAGATTAACCAGTTTAGAGAGAGAGACTTTTTGTTGTTCACAGGGATGCCGAATAAAATTTGTGTCTCAGATAGAGATAATTTTCTGAAAGCCGGTTCAATGAACACATAAAATTGTTGCCATATGTGTTCAACTAGTTGGCATGTAATAAAGCAGTGCTCAATATTATCGACTAGTTTACAGTGCTCGCAAAGGTTGGTGTTATGTTTCCCAATTTTATTTAGGTATTGATTTGTGGATTACAAGTTCTGACTGGTTTTAATCAACCCAGTACTCTCAGCTGTTGTGTTTCAAGAATGATTCTGTGTTTGATGTGTATTTCAAAAACTTGCTTCCATTATTTTGTCATGTTATCCTTTAGTGAAAATACCATGAGTGGCTCTTCAAAATGTTGTTAACAAACATTGATTTGTTGTTGATTTCAAGGTGGGGAAAGAGTTATCAGAGAAGAGAGGGTCAGATTTTGAAAGAATTTTGTCAACTATTGAAGATTATATAAGGTAAAATTATAGTTATTTGCCTCAGCATCCAAATTATTTTTTCTGCATGTGTCTCGGATTCGTACAGTAATAAATTTTAATTAAAGGCTGCATGTCCACTCAGTGGTAACTTTTAAAACATACAGAGAGAGAGAGTATATGATGCATAAAAACGCCAAATAAGTTAAAATATCAAAAATGGTATACAAAGTTAAAAGGTAGTTTAAAACAAACGTTTTCGACTTATAAAGTCATCTTCAGGTATAAATGTTTGTGCAGTCATCTTACTTGAAGATGACTTTATAAGTTGAAGACGTTTGTTTTAAACTACCTTTTAACTTTGTATACCATTTTTGATACATTAGAGAGAGTATAATTTTATCACATCAAGAAACAAACTGAAAGCATTGTGGAATGTAAGAAATGTGTGTGTTTGAATCCTATTGCTTTACATAGTGATACCAGCTAGTCTATATCTATACAGGTGTGTAACAAAAGTTTGTGGTGTTCTCTAACAGTTAACATTTAACCTCAAAAGAGTTTAATTGGCTACATGTAGTTGCAAGAATATAAGTTTTTTTCTTGTGTTCTTTAACCATCAAATTTGATTAATGTACTAGAATGGCCCTTACCATATCTTATCAAAGACCAGACCTTTATGAAATTTGCTTAAATTTCCGTAAGTCTGACGATGCTCAGGGTCATGGAGTGATCAGAAGGGAATTTGGGTAATAAAAGTTTTATAACTTACAAGATAATCACCCTTTCCTGAACCTTGTTCATTCATTTTTGTTCATTCAGCCAGAGAAAAAAGACACATGTAGCAGCTCTAAGAGTTTGGTCGACAGATAATCCTCACCCTCAGGAGGAGGTTCGTACTATCATAACTTAACAGGGGATGGAGGGGAGTTTGGTTGACGGATAATCCTCACCCTCAGGAGGAGGTTCGTACTATCATAACTTAACAGGGGATGGAGGGGAGTTTGGTTGACGGATA
>JAOBAT010055868.1:11245-27670 GCA_026413305.1 Hydrozoanthus tunicans
AGGAGATTAGTACCCGGGGGGTACTTCGGGGTCAAAAGGGTAGGGATGACCATCGGAAAGTCCCCAAAATACCCTAAAAAATACCAAGGTGTAAAAATTTTCTACCCTAAAAAATACCTTTCGGTTTTAAAATTACCCTAAAAAATACCAATTGAAAGCTGAAATTTTCCCCTGGGTAGCTAGTGGGTCGGCACTAAGTCCCTGTGTGTTGTGCTGAATGTGATATGCAGTAAATAAAGGTACACACGAAGTAGAATGTTCGCCAAAGGACATTTTTTAAAACTTCTTATCAGTAGAAACGTTTGCTAAAGCACGGGACTGCAAGCAGTCCAATAGCTTTGCATTTTTAAACCCTAAAAAAAAGCAAGGCTCTTGGTTTGACACCGGGTTTCTTTTTACAACCCCTAAAAAATACCGGAATGGCAATTTTAACCCCTAAAAAATTAGACGGTCATACCTACCATCCTAATATAGGGAGTACTCCCCCTGGGGGTTAGTATTAATTGGTCATGAAATATTTTTGAGGAGATAGAGGGGATTTTAATAACAGACAATGCTCACCCTCAGGATTCCTGAGGTTTGCACGGTTAGTTACTTTAGAGGGTTGGAGGGGAGTTTGGTCGACAGATAACAGTCCTCACCCTCAGGAAGAGGTTTACAAGTACTTATAACTTTAGGGGATGGAGTGTCCAGAGTTTGTTTGACAGATAATCCTCACCCACAGTAGGAAGCAACATGTTGTATTCATATTATCTGATAAATGTTCTAAAAAGTTTATCATGTTTTATTCAATGCCATTTGATTTGGTAAATGTACTAAAAACGTTATCCCCATTCAACCAGTGACTGGTGTTAAGGATAAACACAGTGATGCTGTACAGTACATATATACAGTGTTGACACATATTATCCTGAGATATAAATAATTATCAACTCTGATCATTATATTAGCTCAGTATACATAGTCCCATATAATCCTTCATAGAGCTATTTTCACAACAATCATTGTAAAACCTCACAACTGACTGTTACTTTTAACTAAGGTTGAAACCTGCTGTCATAAATATTATTTGAAACTTCTTTCTTCTCTCTGAAAATGTGAATGAATGAGTGTTGTTGTGTTATAGTACCTAGATTGCTTGTGGGCCCAGATAAAGAACCTGAAAACAAACAATTGGCAGGTAAATAGAACATTTATTAAATTGTATGTTTAGTTTGTTCAAGATTGTTATTCCAAAATTTGAAGAAGAAAATAAGTGTTTTTCTATTTTTAAAGTGCTTATATTAATGCTAGCCCATGGGATCAAATCATTTCACATACAATTTAAACTTCATCTGCAAAAATAATTTCGAAATTTGATCAAATTGTTTTTTTCTACAGTGGCACGAACTAGCAAAATGTTCAAACTTCTTGGTTCACGACTGCATTTTTGGGGGACTGGGTTGTGACGTCATTCCCGACTAAAACTATTGAGCAAATGAGATCTTTCTAAACACATAGGTACAAAAGAAATGAGAACTGTATGAGGAATTGAAATGTACTTCTGAATCAAAAATCTCTGATTCATTTGTGTCCATGTTGCTGTAGTTTGATACAGAGATGTCCGGGAATGACGTCATAAGCCAGTCTCCTTCAAACACCATCGTAAACCAACAAAACTTGAACTTCAAATGTGCATAAAAAATCGAGAATATTAGAATTCCTGACTTATAATATTGAGCAAATGAGATCCTTCTACAAAAGAACTGAGAATTGTATGAGGATTTGGAATGTACTTCTAAATCAAAAATCTCTGATTCATTCAGGTCCATCTTGCTGTATTTTGATCAAGAGTATCCAAGAATGATGTCATAACCCAAACCCCTTAAAATGCGGTCATGAACCAACAAAACTTGAACTTCAAATGTGTATAAAAATTTAGAACACCTTTGAGTGAGTTATTTGGAGGAAAGATTTTGTTATAAGCAAAGGGTTGTGACGTCATTCCCGACTAAAACTATTGAGCAAATGAGATCTTTCTAAACACATAGGTACAAAAGAAATGAGAACTGTATGAGGAATTGAAATGTACTTCTGAATCAAAAATCTCTGATTCATTTGTGTCCATGTTGCTGTAGTTTGATACAGAGATGTCCGGGAATGACGTCATAAGCCAGTCTCCTTCAAACACCATCGTAAACCAACAAAACTTGAACTTCAAATGTGCATAAAAAATCGAGAATATTAGAATTCCTGACTTATAATATTGAGCAAATGAGATCCTTCTACAAAAGAACTGAGAATTGTATGAGGATTTGGAATGTACTTCTAAATCAAAAATCTCTGATTCATTCAGGTCCATCTTGCTGTATTTTGATCAAGAGTATCCAAGAATGATGTCATAACCCAAACCCCTTAAAATGCGGTCATGAACCAACAAAACTTGAACTTCAAATGTGTATAAAAATTTAGAACACCTTTGAGTGAGTTATTTGGAGGAAAGATTTTGTTATAAGCAAAGTGCGCATGAACTATGTGCAAGTCTCAGTAAACTGCTTAAGTGGGAAAAATTTAGTGTAACCACAAACAGACCAGTGCCTAAGTGTTCAAAGGCAGAATCACATAAACCCAGGGTAGAACTTTTAACCTAGATGTTCTTGTTTCCAAACTTGTGGAGACTGATTTGGGCTGTAATTTTGAAAATGAGAAGTTTGTTCCACGGAAAGTCTAAACAATGTTTTATTACAACTTTTCATAGAGAAGAAATTACTGCTCTTGAAACTTTTTGCCTAATCCAGGGTTAAATTTAACCAGCCTTTGAACAATTTTTTTTACTTGGCCCAGAGGGTCAGATAAAGATAAAAGCATGGGCGACAACCTCAAAAACCAAAAAACTCTCTCATGATTTGGAATCTTAATTATTTTGGGTTAACAAACTGCAGTTTCAGGCATTAATTACTACTAGAAGCACAATTTAGATGGTTTTCAAGTCACAAATTTTGTTGTAAGTTTGTGTTTGAAGGTAATAATAACTGTATTACTATTATTTTTGAACTTATACCTGAAATAGTCAAAAGATAATTATATAAGTAAATGAAAAACTACTGTTGCAGTATCCAGCAGGAACAAGAAGTTTGTTTTCAATTGGCACATCTGTCCATGTTAAGAAGGAAGAAAATAATTTTTTTTAAAAAAAGAGAGTATGCTATTTAAGAAAGAGGTGTCAAATAATTGAGCTGAAGTGATACACCAGGAATGGTAAAAAAATTTACACAGACTTGTATTGTCTTTAGGAGAAGCACATTAGAAGGCCATATTTAGCATTTGATGATGTTTTGACTGATGCCCTGCAGGTGGGTGTGGTTTTGTGTGTTTCCACTGGTCATTGATGATGTTATAAGGCGTTTTCACACTCAGGCACAGTGCATATATATCTAACTGTTTTTGCGGGTCTTACAAATATTATGGTTTTGGAGATACAAAATTGTGTTTGCCACTGTATGGTAATTCATTATGATTCGCAATGTTTATTTCCCACTTTTTATCTAGGTGACAGGATTGGGTGATATTTGTAAGACCTATGGCCTGCCAAAACAGTGGGATTACACAGACTGCATGTGCGTGGATATGAAAAATATTCAAAAGAGTATGAGAGCTTTATCAAGGATACAATTTCAGGGCTCCAACTTAAGAAATGGTCCATCCGTTTATTTAATTTTAAAAATTCTTGAAAGCTGGCCTTAACTACACTTGTACTTTGCAAATAATCATTGTTGGGTAATGTTAAGCTGCCTATTTAAAATGTTCCATTTTTTATAGCTTTTAGCTAAAGTTGCAGTAAATGGTGATGGTGATAATAATAACTATAATAATAATAATAAGAATATATAACAACAATAACAATAACAATAATTATGTTTTTTTCTTGTGTCTTGTATTAGCATGTGCTGCCCACAGTGTCCCTACCACCTCACAAGGAGGATGTGTCGTACCCTCTCCCAACTGTGGTGTACAGAATGTTTGATTACACTGATGTACCAGAGGTAACTTGTTAGTTCGTTTGTTTTTGTTATCCTTTCCTGACAAGGAAAGTTATCAGTGCTCCTTATTAGCAGCTCCTTCTTTTTTTAAGAAATTGATCGACCTATGCACCCCAAAATGAGGGTTAAAAATTATACAAAGCAACCCTTAACCTGCCTTTGACGTGAAATATTTTTATTACCTCAGTGGAAAGACATTGCTAAATGAGGAATAGGGGTGAAAAAAAATTGTCAAAATCTTTTATGGTTCTTGAAATATTAACATTTAATGTCTTCAAGTGATGACATCATTGCATGACTTTTGTACCGTTTGTTTAATCTGCTGCCAATCCAATGAAATGAACAATAAAAATGAAAATTAATAACTACCCCGAAGAAAACTTTGAGATACATCATCAGTCCAAGCTAAGTTTGGCTTAAATTGATTCATATACAAAGGTTATGGGTTTGCAGTAGATTTTTTTTACAAATTGAAAGAAAATTTTCCTGTACATGCAGATGCATCATCTCTTGAAAACATTTTATGTTGATAAAATTTTTTCACCACTATTCTTCATTTAAAAAGCTGGTTTTTCCACCAAGATGATTTAAAATGTTTCACATGTCATAAGCACTTTAAACACGTAAATTTTTGATTTCCTTATTAAACCCAGTGAAAACACATTTTTTCAGTTTATGGCAAAACTTTGAAATTAAAAACCGAGTGAATGAGGTAGTTTGCCTGGAACAATGTTATTGTTTGATAGTTGTCCAAGACAAGGGATATTGTATTGTAAATTACAAGGCCTACAGAATGGTAAAGGTAAAAAGGATTAAGTGTTCCATATGAATGCTAAAAGGCACTTTACAATGATCAGTTTAGCCCCAGGAGACTGGAAACATATGTCCTGCATCTCAGGCAGCCACTTCAAAGTGGTCAATGTATGCTGGTTTTCACTTTGCTGCCCATTGACCTCAGGATTGGGAGGCAGAGATCTTACCACTGTGCCAACCCCTCTGCTTATGATAAAACAGTAAAACACAGCCTGTTACTTAAATTAGAATCCCCCTCACCATTGTTCCAGGGTCCAGCCATGCCAGGTGCCCACTCAATTGAGAGGTTTCTGGTAGAGGAGGGCATCAGAAGAGTAATCAATGCACACAGTAAAGATAGGAAGGAATGGTAAGTAGATTAGCAGGTCAAGCACAACATAGAGCTGAACTTTGACACATTCCTTTTGTTGCAATCCTAAGAGCTTGTTTCTTGATGCAAAAACCACAAGGGTAGTGTATGGTAAACCCGAGACTGTCCAAGTGCCATGACTTCCCTTTCGAAATCAAAACCAGAGACTTTGCAAAGCTAATCTTGAATAATCAGAGGCTGAGGCATTGCAATTTGAAAACTCCAAGCTTGAGACTTAAAATACTGAGACACCAATTAAAACAAGTTTCAAGCAAGAAAGATGTTTCGAGTTCTGCCAGAAATGCCAAAAATTGTGAGCCATTTTGTTAAAAAATGAGAGCCTGCAAGACAGAAAAAAATGATGAGAATTTGAGAACTAGTCATAATTTGCAGAAAGTTTTTTAAGGGACCATTTGCTCCTCCTACCATGGTAAATCTTTGTTTAGAATCAGTGTGCAAAGTTGGTTTTAATTTACACCTACCAGTTGCTCTGGATCCAGGGAGCCTATAAAACAATGAAATTGAATAGAAACAGCTTTTTAGCAGTAAATCTAAAATACTTACTTAACGGTCAAACTGTTAATGAAAATTATCATCTACCGTTCTAGGCACTTCATACATCTCAGAAAAGAACACAGAGTTTGTGTCAATAATTTTTGAAGTGTTACAAGTATTTTTTTTAAAACTTTCATCAATTAGGATTAGGGTCTTTGGTTGTAAGAGGTAAGTAAAATCAGAGGGGTGATAGTGCAACCGAAACTTTATCATCATTCTGTTGGTTATTTCAACTCATATTTTGTGTTCTTAAATTTATCTGCCAGTGCCAACCAACTGATCGCCATGAACGGAAGGTCCAAGGTTCCCCATAACTACTGTATTGTGGAGGTATCTGACAAGTTTACAATGTTTAGTTTAGTGCACAGTATTTTTTTTATCTGTGCAGCCTGCACCTAATAGCAGATTTCAGCTGATGTACTTAATGCTTACAAAAAAACCTTTTCAAATCCAAGCACCTTAGAGACATGAAACAAAAAAACCTTTGTCTCAACCATCATTCAAATAGCAGTGACTTAAACCCTTCTATAATCGCATAATTCCTAGACATATATTTACACCAAATGCAAACTACATAGATTATTGTCTCTTTCCCTTAGAGTAATCACTTTACAAAGTAGAAATTGCCACTGAGTTCAAGAAAATTTTATGAATGAAATTGATTATTTAATTAATTTAGTATGTTTTTTCCTCTTTTATTTCTGTTTAAACAAGAGTGTGTACGTGCTCTTAACACTCCTTTTTTGTTTTGCTCTCATCGTTTTGCGCTGTTTCCTTTTGTTTTTGTTTGAACTAACTTTAAGGTGAAGTGAACTTAACTGTCCATTTCCAGCCGACAAATACAATGAGTATAATAAGAAAACGACTTTGAAAAACTTTTTGGAAATGTACACTAAATATTTTTAGTAAACAATTCAGAAAGAACACAAATCTGTGTAACATTTAACTCCAAACCATTTTCAAACATTGTGTTGTTATAATATAAGTGCTTATATACCTAGACAATTACAAAGATTATGGTGTAATTTGTAAGGGAAATAACTAGAACAAAGCATAACAGAGCACACCGAACGTTAATGAAAATAAATATTTCATTGATAAATTAAAGCAAAGTATTACACGGATTTGTGTTCTTTATTACCATAAGTATTGTTACTGTTGTTGTTTTTATTATTATTGTTATTATTATTATTATGTATTAATTGAAATCATTGTCAATAGGTTCTCTTTTCTGAACTACTGCGTCTTCCCGAACCCCAGCATGTAGAAGTATATTATGGTTCTCTCTTTATTGAATTATGCAAGTTGCAACAAAGTGCCATGCCTGGCATTGTATCCTTTATGTAGATGCTTTGTTAACGTCGCCAGTTGACTGGGCAGTAATGTTAAAGTGCCTACAACACTAACAATTATTTTTGTTACCGCTAAAGGTATTTGGAAACTAAGGACTTTTAAGAAAAAAATTTTTGAAATCGGTCGTATTCTCGATTTTTTATACACATTTGAAGTTCAAGTTTTGTTGTTTTACGACGCTGTTTGAAGGAGACTGGCTTATGACGTCATTCCCGGACATCTCTGTATCAAACTACAGCAATATGGACACGAATGAGTCAGAGATTTTTGATTCAGAAGTACATTCCAATTCCTCATACAGTTCTCATTTCTTTTGTACCTTTGTGTTTAGAAAGATCTCATTTGCTCAAATGTTTTAATCGGGAATGACGTCACAACCGAGTCCCCCGACAACGCGGTCATGAACCAAGAAGTCTGAAAGTTTCGCTTGTTCGAGCCACTGTAGAAAAAAACAATTAAACCAAGTTTCGAAAATTTCTTTGCAGAAGTACTTTAATTTGTATTTGAAATGATTTGATCCCAAAAAAGTTGTTAGCGTTATATGCACTTTAAAGGATGTGTTTAAAAACAAGGTTATTGTTGTACTACACTTCTCTGTGCACGAACATTAACTTGAGTCTTTCAAATTATTTTTTGTCCCTGTGCTACATTTCTCTGTTTATATATTTGAAAAGTGCTATAATAAAATTCGTATCAGGTTTTCAAGTCAAACCAAATGGAAGGTTTTTGCCAACTGGATAAATCAAAAGTTATATTTTAGCTTTTTAGTAAAATTAGGTTTCCAGCAAGTAGGTTAGTAAAATCGTTTAGTTTTGTTAAAACAAATAACACCATTTTAATCGTGTTTCAATATCTAATGCAAACAAACTGGCAAGGCTTGCTTACCTAAACCAATGGAGTAAGATCGGGAAACATCTTCTCTGTGGCAATTTAATCCATAAATACTGGAAATTTAGCTTTTTGTGTTTTCCTATTGCTCGCATTTCAGTCAGTGCTTTCCATAACACTTCATGTAGCTAGCTCAGGCAACAGAGCTGATATTTGACAGGCTTGACACAATGAGCAATACTTGTATTGACAGGTAATTTTTTTAAAGTTTTGAAGTTTCCAACTGGGTGTGGCAGGTAAAGCCTGGGTAGTTATTCTTGAATGTCAGCTCATTTTATCTGATGCCTTATAGAGGCTGGCAGCATTGGAGGAATTCTCTGCTGTCTGAATACAGTTTCTTTTCTTAACATTACAAACTGAATACGCACTTCAGTATAGATTGAGTAGTTTGTTTGTGCAGTGGAAAAGAAATTTTCGCTTTATCTGATTTGAAACTGAATAAGACAAAGTCAATCTTTCCTAAGTGCTTCATGAAATATATCCGGTAATGGTCCCCATAAGAACAAGGGAGAAAACAGTGGAGATGCAGAAATTTGTGCCATCTCACTTCCCCATAGTGGGTCTTACTTAAACTTTGCCAAAACATGATAAAAAGAGCATTGGTACTAGAAGAATTAAAAAACACCAATTAGGCACCTTTTCTGTATTTTTTGCAAAAAAAGGTCCCTTGATCAATTATATTTGCAAAATTGATTGACTGCTATACAGTAACAAAGATCTAACAGATCCGTAGTTCTTATGCCGAACATTGCTTTTAAACATTTAAAAATGTTTTGATGACAAAGACTCAGAGAAAAGTTTCATTTGATTTTGTCCCAGCCCTATCATCCGGGACAATGTTTAAGCATTGATCCATTCTTTCAACACTTTTCATTCCATAAACTACAAGTTTTACTTTGGTAGTATAGTTAACATGATTTATTGCTTCCATTTTTCATGAACAGATTTGTCGACTGGTTTAGCTATCATCTGAGTAACTTTCACTTCAAGTGGAGCTGGAATGACTGGTAGGCTTATATTGTTCATCTCAAGCTGCTAAACTTGAAAACAAGCTATAAAACAGTGTTTCGATGCTACAGGAACTCCCCGTAGGAAGCCTAGCGTATAAACACCTAACTCATTGTAGCAAGCCGTTTTATGCACCGCTCAGCTGTTGGAGCAAACATAATCTACGACGTTGTTTTTGAACAACCAGTTCTCTGAGAATGGCTGGAGACTACAAGATAAGATTATTGGGGAAGCTACCAAAGAATTAATTCTTTCCAAGCTGTTAGAGTACCATGCAAATTCTCAGGTCCTCCAGAATCAGTGGTTTGATTGTTTTGGAAGTTTCCAGTTCGTGGTATACCTTAGATATTAGCGTATGATGAACGCTTCAAGATCATGCATTACCTGGTAGCTGTTAGGTCGGTGTGGAATTACCCAGATCATACAATATCTTGCTTTTAGATAAGGTTGAACTACCAAAATATTGCTATAACCTTGCTGTTAGATTAGAGTGGAATCACCCAGATAATGCAATACCTGGTAACTGTTAAACTAAGTTTGAATCACCCAGACAATGCAATATCTGGTTGCTGTTAAACTAAGGTGGAATCGCCCAGATAATGCAGAACCTGGTAGCTGTTAGATTAAGGTGTAACTACCAAGCTAATGCAATGCCTGGTAATTGTTAGATTAAGGTGGAATTGCCCAGATAATGCAATGCCTGGTTATTGTTAGATTAAGGTGAAATCGCCCAGATAATGCATTACCTGGTAGCTGTTAAACAAAGGTAGAATCGTCTAGATAATGCAACACCTGGTAGCTGTTTTAAAAACTAAGGTTGAATCGCTCAGATAATGCAACACCTGGTAGCTGTTAAACTGAGGTTGAATCGCCCAGATAATGCAATACCTGGTAGCTGTTAGATTAAGATTGAATGGTCCAGATCACGTAATACCTGGTAATTGTTAGATTAAGGTGGAAGCATCCGGATAGTTCAATACCTGGTAGCTGTGGTGGAGTCGTTCGGATAATGTAATAGCTGGTATTTTTTAGGTTGAGCTAGAATTGCCCAGATAATGCAACACCTGGTAGCTGTTAAACTAAGGTTGAATATCCAGATAATGCAATACCCGGTAGCTGTTAGATTAAGGAGTAACTACCAAGATAATGCAATGCCTGGTAATTGTTAGATTAAGGTGGAATCGCCCAGATAATGCAAAACCTGGTAGCTGTTAGATTAAGGTGTAACTACCAAGATAATGCAATGCCTGGTAATTGTTAGATTAGATGGAATCGCCAGATAAAGCAACACCTGGTAGCTTTTAAACAAAGGTGGAATCGCCCAGATAATGCAATACCAGGTAGCTGTTAGATTAAGGTGTAACTACCAAGATAATGCAATGCCTGGTAGTTGTTAGATTAAGGTGGAATCGCCCAGATTATGCAACACCTGGTAGCTGTTAAACTAAGGTTGAATTGCCCTGATAATGCAATATCCGGTAACTGTTAGACTGAGGGGGAATTGCCCAGATAATGCAATATCTGGTAGCTGTTAAACTAAGGTTGAATTGTCCAGATAATGCGACACCTGGTAGTCGTTAAACAAAGGTAGAATCGTCCAGATAATGCAACAGCTGGTAGATGTTAGACTAAGGTAGTATCGTCCAGATAAAGCAACAGCTGGTAGCTGTTAGATTAAGATTGAATCGTCCAGATCACGTATTACCTGGTAATTGTTAGATTAAGGTGGAAGCACTCGGATAGTTCAATACCAGGTAGCTATGGTGGAGTCGTTTGGATAATGTAATAGCTGGTAGTTGTTAGATTAAGCTAGAATTGCCCAGATAATGCATTACCTGGTAGCTATTAAACTAAGGTGGAATTGCCCAGATAATGCAATACCCGGTAGCTGTTAGATTAAGGAGTAACTACCAAGATAATGCAATGCCTGGTAATTGTTAGATTAAGGTGGAATCGCCCAGATAATGCAAAACCTGGTAGCTGTTAGATTAAGGTGTAACTACCAAGATAATGCAATGCCTGGTAATTGTTAGATTAGATGGAATCGCCAGATAAAGCAACACCTGGTAGCTTTTAAACAAAGGTGGAATCGCCCAGATAATGCAATACCAGGTAGCTGTTAGATTAAGGTGTAACTACCAAGATAATGCAATGCCTGGTAGTTGTTAGATTAAGGTGGAATCGCCCAGATTATGCAACACCTGGTAGCTGTTAAACTAAGGTTGAATTGCCCTGATAATGCAATATCCGGTAACTGTTAGACTGAGGGGGAATTGCCCAGATAATGCAATATCTGGTAGCTGTTAAACTAAGGTTGAATTGTCCAGATAATGCGACACCTGGTAGTCGTTAAACAAAGGTAGAATCGTCCAGATAATGCAACAGCTGGTAGATGTTAGACTAAGGTAGTATCGTCCAGATAAAGCAACAGCTGGTAGCTGTTAGATTAAGATTGAATCGTCCAGATCACGTATTACCTGGTAATTGTTAGATTAAGGTGGAAGCACTCGGATAGTTCAATACCAGGTAGCTGTGATGGAGTCGTTTGGATAATGTAATAGCTGGTAGTTGTTAGATTAAGCTAGAATTGCCCAGATAATGCAACACCTGGTAGCTGTTAAACTAAGGTGGAATTGCCCAGATAATGCAATACCCGGTAGCTGTTAGATTAAGGTGTAACTACCAAGATAATGCAATGCCTGGTTATTGTTAGATTAAGGTGGAATCGCCCAGATAATGCAACATCTGGTAACTGTTAGATTAAGGTGTAACTACCAAGATAATGCAGTGCCTGGTAATTGTTAGATTAAGGTGGAATCGCCCAGATAATGCAATGCCTGGTAGCTGTTAAACAAAGGTGGAATCGTCCAGATAATGCAACATCTGGTAGCAGTTAGACTAAGGTGGAATTGCCCAGATAATGCAACACCTGGTAGCCGTTAGACTAAGGTGGAATTGCCCAGATAATGCACTACTTAGCTGCAGATTGTGGTTTAGCCTACCTGATAATGTAATACTTAGCTCTTACAGCGTGGTTGAGGCTACCTGGTAATGCGAATGCGGTATCCGTTTTTAAGATTAAGGTGAAAGCTATGAAATAGTGAAACAACATGTTTTACCTTCATCTATCTCTTCTTTCGAAGGCTTCCAGCTGCAGAAAACCCAGAGCTGCCAAGGTTCCGATTTCTCTGTGAGCTCTTTGAAAAACTTAAGAGGTAAATGTATTTTCTTTTCTGAACAAAATACATTTTTCCTTGATTAACAATTTGGTCACTTAGTCCGTGGTTATAATATCTTTTCCAACTATAATATCTGATTGTTTGAGGATAAATTGACTTCAGAACAGTACTCGGGTGGTGTCAACTGATTTGCCATTTTGTAGTTTTGATACAACAATAGGTACATTTAGCTTCTCTTTTTAAGTTTCTTTTTTCTGGTTTCACATTTTTATTGACTGCTATTTGGAACTATAAAACAATAAGAATTTCACTGTAATGTTTTGTTCTATATATGTGATTTAAAATAGTCATATTTTGAAAACTTCTTAATGATGACTAAGTAGAAAATCACTGTGGCAGTGTTTGTGACTTAGTTGCAGTTGTTACAATTAAAGGCAAGAATTGTTTAACTACCTCGCCAAAATCATAATTATTGAAAAACAAAAAACGTCACTATGATAAATGTTGTCTTTAGGATTTATACCAACAACAGTACTATTTAAGGATTGATACCAACAACAGTACTAATTTTCTCCCACGTAATATTGAGATTCTTTGAAGAAGTGGTGAATACACTATGTACTGTATTATAAGGAATACAAACTGATCGCTGTACACCCTCCCTTGTGTGGATGTTTACAGGTTTATGTACCAGCCATATGTCATGGAGTTACTACCGGAGGGTTTCCACGCTCTCATTCCACCTGCCCCTGAACCACTGTACAGGTTCACCCCAGATAAAAGTAAGAACACCACACAACTATAATTAAAGAGTGAACGTTATGATGGAAGATGAACTTTGTCAGAGCTACCTGACAACATATTTTTTTGTTTAAGTGCCTATGGCATGAATATTTTGTGATGTCAATGGATAGACCTTTCTAAATTAGGAATAGTGGTAAAAACTTTTTGCCAAAATCTGTTATTATTCTTGAGATATCAACATTACTGTTTTTAACTGCTAAAGTCAGATGTTTGACAAGCAAAGTTTTAAATTTTTGAAACCTGCTGCAAATCCTTAACCTTTGAACGAAAATTAGTAACTATTCTAAAGAACACCTCAACATACATCATCTGTTGTAAACATTTAATGTTAATATCTCCAGAACAATAAAAGATTTTGGCAAATGTTTTTAACCGTTATTCTTCATTTAGCAAGGTATGTCCGCTGACGTATAAAAATTTCATGTAACAGGCTCTTGAAACTATGGTGCAAGTTTTTGTTTTCATTTTTGCCACATTAACATACGCTTTCTTCTTTCCAAATCAGTTACAGAAACAAAACTTCAAATTATGAAATGTTTCTGCAAAACAAACTTTCTCTGAAAACATGGAATTGGTATGCCGAATAATCTTTTTATAATGTGGTGTTTAAATTTGGAAACTTTACATAGAATATGTGGCTCATTATCGTTCTTGCCTTCAGCTGTTTTGAACTTTTTGGAGCAGTGAGTTTTCTTCTATGTAACTACTTTTATTGAACCGAAATTTTGGTCACTCATTACTTTTGATGTTTTAAAGTCAGTTGTTTATCTTTGTTCTTTCTTCGAAAGAAGAATGTTGTGTGCTAGTGAAGCAGAGTGTAAATAATGTCATTTGCAGAAAATCGACTTTAAAAGCTTACATTGCTTAGAAATCATCTGCCTTCATCTTCTACATAATAAATGATCAATAAACTCTGAAAATAGAAGCACTGCTGTTGAATAACTGTGTACTGTTGTAAGCAGCTGCTAAACATTTATCTTGACCGAAAGTTCATTTTCATGAGTTAAAGCAACTCAGATACTTTGTTCGAGACAGCATATGACGTATTCAGTTACCTGGGAAGCTTACCATCTGCACAGAAAAACCAGAAATTTCGAGGAGAAGTTCAAGTGGTATGTCTATTCCACTGGAAAATTTTCGAAAAATTTGGAAAACCTCAAACGTATTCCTCTTTCTCCATTTCAACCGGAATGACCGAAAATTTCTGTACCATTTGCAACTTCCTTCTCGTCCAAGACTCCATCGAACTAGTTTTTCGCGGGCTTTGCCACTTCTCCAAAACAAAATGGCTCACAACGCTAATCTGCAAGCTAATCTTAAAAAACTGTTCTGCTTTCGGTTGAAAATCATAACACTAGTTAGTTTCTTTTAAGCTCTTTAATTTCTTAAACTGATGCTGTTAGATATTGTGTGGAATTTGACCTTGATTTTACGATCTATCTTTCGATCTTGATCGGACCGCAGCCTGAACCCTGACACAAACTTGAGCTCAGTAAATAGTAATTGAATGTTTTCACTCATTTGGCGAGTTTCAGTGCTTATTATTATCAACGAGCCTCCAAGTTTCCATTTGAACGTTTAGAACATAATCTGTTTTGCTTGCCCCTGAAATGATTTTTGATAAACATTAACCTTGTAACAACTCAATGCCACCGCGATCACGAGAGCCTTGTCACATGTCGTCTGCCACGCCAGAAACTGTACCGTTACTCCGCGAAAATTTTCATCAATTCCAACTGGTTTTTTCTTGCAAATGGTAAACGGCTCTGGTTAAAAAAAAAAAAGCTCTATTAGTGATGTTGAAAAGTTTCTCTCTTAAATAGAGAATGTTTTGTGTAAAAGAGTACTTATTTTTATTGCTTACTTCGATCGCTTTGTATTGTTTTACCAGCGGAGCTTCCTGGGGTAGACATAGCCAAGCAATTGCTGGAGGCGATCCGAGCCAAAAAAGACCAAGAGGAGCTACAAACCATTCTGAATGAAATATCCCACAATGCAGCTGGGCAGGCTGACGGTAACGATGGAGCCGAGCAGAGTTTTCCCGCGCTTAGAATCGAAGTGCTCCTTCAGACGCTGTTGAAACTGGGCTCTAAGTCAATCAGCCATTCATTCAATGCATTAACAAAGTACATACCTGATTTATTTCTGTAGTGGTTGTGTGTTTAGCAAATGTTCCATCTATGGGCATTTATATGTTTGTGTGTGTATGTATGAGTGTTTTAAATACATATTGCGAGTTATTATGTGGCTGTAAAGCACAACATCTCAAAATCAACCATAAATCTTGTTTAAAATTTGAACCTCAAATGAGGCATTTTTTACAACACTACGTCTATAGATTGAGTGTTATGAAAGCCGTCAAACTTCAAGAGGAAAATACAAAGATGCTTTGTTGTAGGTTGAACGAACTGTGACCTCGCACGTTCTTTGTTTCAGGTGTTAGTGAGAATGTTTTGACTGGCTGCTTGTTAATTTGCATTTCAAAAGCTTTTGTATTCTGTGCACCTTCAGAATAGTAAACCTAAGAAAACGACGAACTAAGACCTACAACAAGGTTTCAAACCAGTCCGTTTATTAACTATGGTTTAACACAGCACACACTGTTTGGTGCGTCTGATATATTATCTTTTTGCATTGCTTGCATTTCAGTATTAACTGAAAATTCTAGGAGCAACTGCAGAATACCCTGCCACCTAGTACCATATTTTGTTCTTGATTATAATGCACATCTATTTTTATAGAACGAGGAATGCGCAGTAATAAATTACCGTAGTGGCACGGTATTCTGCAGTTAAGCGAAATCCTATTTCAACAATTTTAGATTAAGCTGAGAAGTAAATAAAAGATAGACAACAGAAATATTTTGATAAGCGACCAAATGTTACTGTCGAAAAAATTCAAACTTGTTAAAACTTTTGATGTGAACAAGTTATGTTTGAAAGCCAAACCAGGGGCTCGGTTTTTAATCGATGGAAGTTTTCCTAAAACAATATAACAGTGTTAGCTAGTCTCCATTTATTCAGGTCTCACGCCGATTGTCCTTAAAATGGTTTATTTACGAGGTTCTGGAAAGTTGAGCTTAAGGAAACTCAACACAAGAATGATCTATATCTATGTAATAGATATTTTAGAAACTTCCAATGTGATATAAAATGAGTAACTTGTGCGGAAAAGGGAAAAATAGTGGATTATTAAGTAGCGGTCCGAGTAAGAACTAGGCAGGTCAACGGCAATGGAATGCAAAAAGGTGCTAATTGAGATATTGTTAAACTGTTGATCTGATTGGCTAAGCTTTTAAAATTGACCGTATCTTCATGAGTAAGCTCATGTATTTATTTCAAGTACACTCATTCAATCCTTCTTAGTTAAAACATTTCTATTTTTTGAATTTAAGAAAAATTCCATGTGGGGAACATTGAAAGTTAAAAGGTTTTCTTTGCTTTTGTTCTTGAGTTCT
>JAOBAT010055878.1:0-30589 GCA_026413305.1 Hydrozoanthus tunicans
ATGCACTAGGTGTTTGCAAAGTCCCCACATTTGCCCGGGGTCCCCCCCCTCGGGGAAGCCGATGACATATGCATTATATTCTTCATCAGCTTCTTTTTTTCCACTGTTATCTTATTCATTTCACAGTATTATGTGAAATGTTTGAAAAAAAGAAAAATAATCAGGATTGAACTTGTAAAGAAAGGCATTTTTATGGTTCTCAAGCTCTTTTCTGGGTTGTTTGACAGTAGACATTTTTTTATACATGCAATTCAATAAAATTCCATCATGTGATTCGAATTTTTGCCAGGTTTTACAACCTTTCCTGAAGTTTGTTGCTCTCTCATTGAATAAGTTGTATCACATTGTATATATTATATTGGAAGGCAAGAATCAGGCATCTATTTACTAAATTTTTTGAACAAAGTAAAAAACACAGTTTAAGTTAAAACTTTGGGTTACATTTTTCAAGGAAAAACAAAATTATGTTTCTTGTAAAAAAAGTATCTGATTCAAGGTACTGACACTTGCCTTTAAAATTGAACTGTAGAAATACATTATAGAGTTATGAAATTAGTGAATCCCTTTCTGGTTTAATGAAGGGTACATTAGTCAGAATCAGAAATACTATATAGAGTTATGAAATTAGTGAATCCCTTTCTGGTTTAATGAAGGGTAATGAATAGATCAGCTTCAAATATTATCCTCTGATAGATTATACCAGATGCCAAAAGGAGGAACTTGTATATCCTGTTCGATTTGATTTTCTCTGACAGATTGCAATAACCAATTATATTGAATGCAGCAAAATGACTGTTTTTTATAGAAGAATTAACATGATTTTTTTGTAGAGGCTATGAAAATACATACTCATTTTTTTCTGCTTTAATATCAGGTAATGTTGGAGGCAAAAATAATGTCCATAACATTGAATACAAAGTTTCCCTCAAACCCAATTTATCCTAATTTGGATGATTAATCAGACATTATAATCTGATATGTAGAGCCATCTTAGCATTTAGTGTAGGGAATACCTCCTCCCCTATATAGTATAGCATTATCTCTACTAGAAACTATCAGTCTTCTTCAGAACTTTACAAAGATCACTTATATTAAGTATAATGCAGTTCATTAATTCACCAAAATATACTGATCAATCAGTATTATCCAGTGTTTACATAACCATAATAAAATAGAAAAAGTAGTAACCATGTAACTACATATATCTTATTTTGTTTATCAGCAGCAAAATGCTAATCAAAATGATGTCAAAGGCAGAGGTGTGGTTGATTCTGGGTTAAAGATAGTTGTGAGATCTGAACTAAAAACCAAGGCGGCCCCAAAATTTGGATGGCTGAAAGGTGTCATGTTCAGATGCCTCCTCAACATCTGGGGTGTTATCATATTTTTACGGGTCACATGGGTTGTTGGGCAGTCAGGAATGGTGTTCTCGTCTTTGATCATGCTGCTGTCAGCTCTTGTTACTGCAGTGACAACACTTTCCATGTCTGCCATCTGTACTAATGGTGAAGTCAAAGGAGGTAATTTTTGAAGTAAATTAGTTTTAAACGTTTACAGTTTTGGTTATTGTTTTAATGGAAAAGGCCAGAATAATTAAGCTGATTTCTTAGTGCAAAAATTAATTCAAACTCACAGGGTTGCTTGATAAATGGTTGATTGAAATAAGTTTAAAGCAGTTTTTTTAAAGAACAATTAATTTTAGTTAGTAAAAAGAAGTTTTTACCAAGAGCAAGATGTAGTCAATCAATGAATTTAATTTGATCAGGTATGTAACCAGCCTATCTAAAGTATCTAAATGGTAAACAGTTCTTTTGTCAGTTTTAGTTAACTCTAAAATGCATCTAGATAAGTATTCTGGATTTATTTTTTCATGCCATAACACTTTGGCCATGAAGTATCCCATTCAGCCCAATTTCTAGTGATAATGAACATTGGTCAACAATGTAAATAAAGATTTGTGATGAGTAATGTTGTTTCATGAACATCTTGAAGCTTTTCTTGTATATGGGATTGTATAATATCCATTCCCTTGATGAGCAGAGCTCTAAGAAGACTGTTTTGGCACATTTATACCAAATTTAATTTGCTCAAGTTTGCAATTACAGTCTGTTGGGGACAAACTGACAGTTCTAACCAGGACTCAATCTTAACGCTGGTCTACTGGTCCCCTAACCAATAGAATCTTCTATGCACCATTGAAATTTCTCTTGTTCTGACCCGAGTGGCCAATAGAAAACTTGATCTTTTAAGCACTTTTCCATGTGAGGCTCTGTAGCTCAGTGGGTAGAGCATCTGACTGGTAATCAGAGGGTTGCAGGTTTGATTCCTGTCAGTAACTCAGAAATTTTTCTGAGCTTTCAAACTTGTGAATCAACAATTTCTTCAATAGTTATGATATATTAAGTGTTTGTGGCCAGTGAAATTTCTGTTGACTACCAAACTTCTGCTATTACTGGTCGAGTTGGCCAGTGAGGAAAAAAGTTATGATCGACCCCTGTAAAGTGCCCTTAAACGTATTTCCATTAAGAAAGGGTGCTATAAGTACCACTTTACCTTTTTTACTTATTAATACTACTGAGAAATGTTGATTGATGCTTAATGATTCACTGTATTTCACCCACAGGCGGTGCTTATTACCTGATATCTCGCAGCCTTGGACCAGAGTTTGGTGGCTCAATTGGGTTGATTTTCTCATGTGCCAATGCTGTTGCCATTGCTCTTTATATAGTTGGTTTTGGCGAGACTGTCAGAGATATATTGAAGGAAAATAATGCACTCATGATTGATGAGACTAATGACATTCGCATTGTCGGCTTCATAACTGTAATAGTGCTGCTTGGTGTTACTTTGATCGGCCTGGAGTGGGTTGTTCGAACACAGATGGTCCTGCTGGTTGTTCTAGTTATCTCAATTCTGAATGCTATCATTGGAATTTTCATTGGTCCACAGAATAAGCTGAGTGAGGCTCAAGGGTTCGTTGGTTTAAATACCAACTCATTTAAGACCAATCTTGGGCCAAGCTACACAGCTGGAGAAAACTTTTTCTCAGTGTTTGCCATCTTTTTCCCAGCAGCCACAGGAATTTTAGCCGGTGTGAACATTTCTGGTGATCTTAAAGATGCACAAAAGGCAATTCCAAAAGGAACTTTGTTGGCTATTTTGATTAGCACTGTGATCTATCTCTTCCTTGCATGGTTGGCTGGATCTTCTGTGACGCGAGAGGCCACTGGCATTATTAGTGTTCTGGCAGCAAATATGAGTTCAAACATGCCTTCAAACACAACAGCTACCTGTGAAAGCCAAAAATGTGAATATGGTTTACTCAATGACTATCAAGTAAGTGCCCTTTGAGTCACTTGGGACAGTATAAGGCTGGTTTAGTTTAAGTTTATAGCATAAATAGAGCATGTCCAGAAGAGTGTTACATGAAGTAGCAGAGACTGGAGGATGCTCTTGTTATAAAAAGTCATAAGGCATAGTTTTAATTGCACTAGTCAATCCACTGTACAAGGTAGTTCAATAAAACACCGGCGATCTGTTTTTTTGTGTGTAGAACTAAGTTGAGTCATGGATTGAACAAAATCAAGCAAAAATGTAAAATGTCGTACAATATAAGCATTTTGCTACCACTTTTTGCGTATAGTCCCTTGGATGAAGCTGTGTCTTTCTTACTAATGTTCTTGTATTTTTTTAAATGTAGGTAATGGAAAAGATTTCTGCTTGGGGGCCAATTGTGACTGGAGGAATATTTGCTGCAACTCTGTCTTCAGCGCTTGCCAGCTTCGTGGGTGCACCTAAAACATTTCAAGCAGTTTGCAAGGATAATCTTTTTCCTGGCATCGGGTTCTTTGGTAAAGGTGTTGGGCCAGGAGATGAGCCTCGCCGAGCATATATCCTGTCATTTGTCATTGCTGCTGGATTTATTGCTATTGGGGAATTGAATATAATCGCTCCAGTAATTTCAAACTTTTTCTTAATGTCATATGCATTAATCAACTATGCAGTGTTTGCGGCTTCTTTGGGGCGTTCACCAGGATGGCGACCCTCTTTCAAATATTACAACATGTGGGTGTCCTTAGCTGGGGCTATGATGTGTGTGGCAATAATGTTCCTCATCAATTGGTGGGCTGCGTTGGTGACCATAGTTATTGTCATTGGCTTGTATAAGTACGTCGACTATAAGAAACCAGATGTAAGTTGTGCCTTTTTTTCTTGCAAAACCACAAGTGTTTCTGTTAAATGAAGTGTGAAAGAAGTGTCTTGTAATGAAGACTTTGTCAACCCGTGTAAAACTTTTTAGTTCGATTGGAGACTGTTGCAATAATTTGTGTAAATATCTTGACCATGTAGTTCAATAACTTGTGTAAATATCTTGACCATGTAGTTCAATAATTTGTATCAGTTCCTTTAAATTGTCATGTGTAGCGATAGCAATTTTCACATTTATAAGTGCAAGCTGGATAAGCAAAAAAATTGAAAGAAAATGGTCTGTGTTTTTAAAAAGCTAAATCCTTTCTTGAGCCTTAGTAGCTCATCAGGTGGGTGCTTTTCTCCGGTTTCTTTAGTGTTAAGCGGATGAAAGTCTTTGACTCTCCCTGGACAGGGCACTAATCTATCGCAGGTTAGCCCCAAGCAGAACTGGTACTCATTTATACAGCTGAGTCGACTGGAACAAGTCGGGGAAAGTGTCTTGCTTAAGGACACAATAAAGTGATGTGACCGGGGCTCAAACTTGCGATCCTAGGATTACGAGACGAACACGCTAACCGCTCGGCCACTGCGCTGCAGCTGGGTCGAATGTGAAGAGGCCGTAACCAGTTTTTCTCTCCCGGGTTATTTATTAAAGATTTATTGTTTTGCAGGTTAACTGGGGATCGTCAGCTCAAGCTTACACGTACATCAGGGCTCTGCGCTTTTCATACCGCCTCAACACAGTGGAAGACCACGTGAAGAATTTTCGCCCACAGTGCCTGGTGTTGACAGGACCTCCGTCGCAGCGTCCAAATTTAGCTCACATAGCATCACATATTACAAAGAACATTGGGCTCATGGTTTGTGGAGAAGTAAATGTTGGGCCGTTCTCCCGTCTGGAAGGCAATGAGAATAGGTGGTTACGGCAGAATAAAATTCGATCCTTCTATACCAAATGCTCAGGTAAGCTAAGGGTCGTAATACACAGGGTTTTTTTTTGTAGGAACCAGTAACTTTCGGTTGAAGCTGGCCCCAAAATATTCTCATATTAATCTTTTGTGATGATATTTCTAAATGTTGTTATGAATTTGCATGTACATCTCATTCTGTAACAACAACAAAAACAATATTTATTGGAATCGTATAAACTACATATATGATTACATGTAAACCATCAAATTTTTCGCAGCTATACTTCTATTTGAAGTCTAGTCTATTTGCGAGGCAATTTTTAAATCTTTCTGTGTGAATAACTGGTATCTACAATTGCGCACCTCTCAAGTTGTAAATTGTGTCTCGTTTTCTCGGCAGTAAGGATTTCATTGGGTGGTCAAATTGGCTATTTACTTTTGCAAATATCCGTTAGTCGCTCATCTCTACCAGATCGAACACGAAGATATCTTCTCTTGTGGCATCTTGAAAGAAATTTCTGAATCTTGGACAGATCGGATTCACTGGCAGCGTAAACAGATAGACCATATGTTATTTTGGCAGAACTAGGGTTTTGAATAGATTGTCGATCTCGTCTTGTGTCCAAGGATTAAATAAAAGCCTTGAAATCATCTCATCCAAATTTCAGCCCAGTGATTGTTCCTAGATTAATCATTATTTTCGGGCAATCTCAGCCCCCAGTTCTAATCAAAATAAGCGTGGACTGTGTTTGTGCACTCTTGTCTAGAAACAATCGGGTCCTTGAAGAAATGAAGATATACATTTAAAGGAATTCTTTCATTTTGTTATCCTGGTAAAAACTCAGAATTAAGCTGTAAACGTCGTACCGTTTGTACGTGACATATCCTTGCAAGGAAGCCAATTGTAAAACAAAAGAGTCGCAAATTAGAACTTTTTTTTTATAGGATCAGTTTTAAGCTCGATCATCTGATTTAATGAAGTTCAGTACTAGTAAGGGACTGTTATACAATCATTCAAATCAATCAAATTTTATTTACACCATATATTACAAAATATTAATTTTAGTTAAGATAAATTTAAATTTACAGACAGATGGTGCTGGGACTCCTGAAATAGTAGCTAAACAAGTCGGGAATCCCAGTTACAAGACATTAGTTTAAACAAATTTGGTGGTTGATTGAGAAAATAAGAAGTCCCAAAAAGATACAAAACAATAAAGAAGCAAATCAAGTCGTATTACAGGTTTAAGTTTTGACAATCGAAGTGGAATTTTTTAAGGTTTTACAACTCTAGCACTTAGTACGAAGCAAAGAAGAAATCTGTAAGCAAGAACTAATTACGCTTCTTATTTTTCAGCGCCAACACTTCGTGCTGGTGTTCAAAATCTCCTCCAAACAGTTGGTCTAGGCAAGCTAAAACCTAATACGCTAGTAATGGGCTTCAAAACCCTTTGGAAGACTGTAGACGAGAAGGAAATGGAAGAATATGTGAATATAATACATGATGCGTTCGAAATGAACTTTGGCGTGGTAATTCTGCGTGCTACTGGAGTCGTCATGAGTGACGATGTTGTTGATGGTGACGAAGCCGACACCGACTGGGTTGGAGAAGAGAATGAAGAAACAGATAAGAACTTTATTTCTTCGAAAGCAGCAAGTGTACCTTTGGGGTACGATGTGGAAGGAGAGCAGGATCAAGTCTTTGCTGCTAATCAAAGTAGCAACAATTTTAGTTCTGACAAAAGGGAAGAGAGAGCAAAACCCCCGAGTGAAAGTAACTCGCGCCGTGGAAGCAAAGGAAGTAATGGAAAGATGCAAGACAGGAGCGGCAGTTTTGAAACGCTGCAGAATGACGATGCTAGTGAAGATGAAATTAGTGACGAAGAAAATCCTAAAAGAAAAGATGACGTTGACCAAATTCCAGCAAGGAATAAAGGTAAAGCGCTCAAAGATGTCTTCTTGCAAAGATTCACAGTGAAGAAAAGTTATGATTTAGAAGAACCGCCAGCTCAAAGCAAAAGTCCTGTAACGGATTCTCCACCAATCATCCAGCTGGAACCGCCTTCAAGCCCTAGTGTGGAAAGCTGTAAGAGTTTTCCAGAGAAACACTCAAACCAAGGCAAATCTAGTAGCTCGTTAAGCTTGCCCGACCAAGAAGGAAACACTAAAGATGAAGTAACTTACGATGAGATTCAGAATGACAACAAAAATCAAGCTCAAGAAGAAGATGAGCCAGGTGAGGCAGATGAAACTACTATATTGTGCCCGGAAAAATCGCAGCCAGTCCAAGATAACGTCTTCACGCAAAAGGTTACTGGTCACATTGACGTGTGGTGGCTGTTTGACGACGGTGGCTTAACTGTACTTATTCCATACCTGTTGTCTGTGAGCTCGTACTGGAAGGGCTGCAAGCTACGTATTTTCTCCCCAGACTCCAAAGGAGCCATTAAGACCAACCAGCTCAAAATGGCTAGTTTACTTAAGAAATTCCGCATCGATGTCAGCAGTGTTGAAGGAGTACACGGTATCAACAGACGACCCTCACAACAAAGTATCAAGAGCTTTCTGAAACTGCCATTAAAAGAGGAACTCAAACGAGAAAATCTCGACAAAAAGACACTGCGTCACATTCGTATTGGAGAGTTATTGCGAGAAAAATCTCTGGATGCTCAGCTAATTGTAATGTCGCTCCCCGTGCCTCGATTGGACGTAACTCAACCGAGTCTTTATATGAGCTGGCTGGAAGTGTTAACTGCTAACCTACCTCCAGTTCTACTGGTTCGTGGTAACCAGAGCAATGTTCTAACCTTCTATTCTTAAGTTTTTTGAAAATCGGATTTAGTATTTAGAAAAGGGTGTAAGATTTTTCTTCGCGGGTGACTTGTTATTAATGTCAAAATGAAACGACCAACAGAACTTTGAAGCCAGGGAACTTTGATGCACGATCACGAAATAGGAAACTGGGCCGTGAAACGTTCCTAGTTCTCTTTCTTTCTTGGCCGTGTAACTCTCCGCCTTGACGTTTTCGAAAACGGGGCTCTCTTGACACTTAAGGTAGCTGTGCGTTACCTCTAATTGTCATATAAACCGTCAATCTTTTATTGCCAGACAGTGACGTGACAATTTTGACTTTTTACTTACATTTTTACAAGGCACAGTTTACTAATGCGGTTTAGAGTAAACGAAACAAAAGTACTTTAAGCAAAGCTGAGTAACCGATGGATTTTCAGTAGCTTAGGTGCTTGAAGCGTTTTGTCCATGCTTCGTGTTTCTGTGATCTTGATTGACTGTGGCATTGATACCTCGCGAAGCTTGCCTGTACGAAGAGTTTAGGTTAATGAGCTAAAAGGCTATAGGAACGCCAACGAAAACGACTCCTCGAAACTCTATTTCGTTTTTTGTTTCAAAAACATATATATTTTAAGTAATGGCCCGTGTAAGAACTAGGGAGCCTCGCTCCCATTGTTCTGCGGCATTTCGCTTTTCCCACGCCAGAATGTTTACATATTCATACTGAGAATACATCAACTTGTGTACAACAAAGTTTTAAAGTAAAAAGCAGTGAAGCTCTAATTAAATTAATGTTTCTTTTGTGCTACAATAATTTAGCAAATTAGAGAACTCGAAAGCAAAGGAAACCTTTTACCTATCAATTTTAACGTTCCCCACACGGAACTTTTTTTGAATTTTAAAACAGAAATGTCGTAACGAAGGATTGAATGAGTGAATTTGAAACAATTTTGAAGATACGGTCAATTTTTAAAGTTTAGCCAATCAGACCAACAGTTTAACACCTTTTTGCATTCCACTGCCATTTTGCACCTTTTTGCATTCCACTGCCGTTTACCTCCCTAGTTCTTACTCGGATCGTTACCTAATCGTTTACTGTCCACAACGACAACAACAACCAGGGGGTAGCCAGCCATTTTATCTATATAAGCCCAAGTTGTACAGCGGAAGACGTGAGTTGTTTAACATCCAACGAACATTTTCTCCATGGCCATCCAAAATCTAATGCTTCAATTAATACAGAAATTATTTTCAAGCCTCTGCTTAATGGCTAAAAGGCTGGATACGCCCTTGACAACGTCTTTTACCATCGTTTTGCACATATGCTTATAAAAAAGGAATAATTCACGTTTCACAGTGGGTGGGCACCCAACTATAAGGAAGCAAATCAAGTGGCGTATGTCAGCAAGGATGGATTTACAGAAAGGAAAGAGAAGGAGGCAATGATTAAGAAATAACTGAGCAAGCATTGATTGTGATTGTAAGCTGTTTGCATGTTGGGTTTTCTGACGACACAGAGTACTTCACGGTTCTTTGCCTTGTTTGAAATTCTCTGAATTTAGGAATAAGCATTAATTTTTCTCAAAAAGCAATTAATATAATAAATTATTCAACTTCAGTCTCGTGTTGTTTTTAGTTTAAACGCCTCTGTGAGCGTTCCGAGTCATGTAGGGCGAAAAATTAAACTATATATGTGCCTAAATGTTGTCGAAGTGCCTGTGAAATAAAAAAAAAATTTACCTCAGTGGATAGGCATGCTAAATCAGAGGAATAGCGGTGAAACAATTTTGTCCAAATCTTGTGTGGTTCTTGAGATATTTTAAAAAACATTTTTACATGTTTTCAACTAATGACGTCACAAGTGTGACAGGCAATTTTCAATTTTTTGAAATCTGCCGCCAATCCATAACCTTTGAATAAATTTGAGCCACACTTAGACCAATGATCAATTCAATTCTTAATGCATCATCAGCCAAAGTTTGGTTTAGATTGACCCAAAGGTTATGGATTGCTGAGATTTTTTTTTAAAAACAGAATTTGCCAGTCACGTTTGTGACGTCATCAGCCTTGAAAACAGTAAATGTTAAAATTGCTTGAGAACAATAAATGATACAAACACGATTTTTAACCCCTATTCCTCATATATATAGCACGATCTATCCTCTGAGGTAACAATTTTCCAATTAATTGGCACTTTATGCTTTTCTACGTATGTCTATGCTACTGGTCAGTACACAAAACTATCTTTTGAAGCAACTGGCAAAGCAGGAACAACATTGAACAGCCTGAGTGCACGAGTGACGTTAGAACAGGGTTCGTACGGGTCATGGAAAACCTGGAAAGGCATGGAATTTTAGAATTTCATTTTCCAGGCCTTGAAAGTCATGGAAAATTGGCAGACTTAAGATTAATTGGTAACAACGTGTAGAAAAAATATAACCAATCAATATATGTCTCAAAAAAAATCTCTTTCTTCACCTTGTTTAGCTTGCATTATGCTAGGAAAAGGAAAAAATAGGCAATCGAGGACTGCATGGGACTCAGAATGAAGTGGCTGTAATTTTCTTTAGATTTCCAACGGTGAAGCGAAGCCGCGTGATGATTGCACGACAGAAACCCGTCCCAAAACCCATCTAAATGACAACAAATACCACAATTTACACTTGGTAAGCAAAATACTTTTATTTTACCGTCTCAATCATGTACTCTGGATAGCATCTATCAAAATTAAGACTTAAGCTCAGTTTAGACTCAGATCTTGAGCGACCGTTGGAAATCTAAATTCGATTTAATGACGTCACTTATTTTGAACTCTTTGAACTGGCCGCCTGTGATGTATTGAGGGGAAATAACAATGCTAGGTAATTGAAAATCGAGAAAAGTCGTGGAAAAAGTTATGGAAAGTCATTGAATTTCAGACAGTCAAAAGTGTGCGAACTCTGTAGAAGGAAACTATTTTTCAGAGGAAGTGATGCATAATAACGTTGACTGAAAAAATTAAACTTTTTATCATACGATAGTCGATGTGAAGAATTGTTGGAGTTTCTCAACTGCAGACTACCCTACTTAGGGTAAAGGTCAAAACAATGGAACTTCCTAGGAACCCAATTTAGGGGGTGGGGTATTACGTAACGCCACCCACCACCTTTTTTCAAAAATGCTGAATTTTAGAAGCAAATATCATATTCAGTAAAATAGGTATTGATAAAGTGCTTGCACCAACGCCTTCTTTGTGGAGAGAGAAGTCCATAATACAACAAAAACCAACAACCCTAAATCAGGTCTTGAGAAACTGAGCTCTGAAAAAGTGGGGAGGGGTAGGGTAGGGGGTATGTGCCGCCACCCACCACCTCCCCCGACAAAATTGGGTTCCTTAAAAATACCATTTTTTTTACTTCTTCCCTTATTACTGCGTATTATTCGTTCTACAAAAATATATGAGCATTACGCGTGTAAAAAAAAATTTTCCGCTTTGTTAGAAATTAATTTGCTCACGCAATCTTTGAGGCAGCAGGCAAAACAAACGTAATTGTGGGCTGCTCTCTGCTTTCAAATATTTTTTTAACTTGAATAAGCCAATCACAGCGGGAGCTAACATGGTGACGTCATGGTTTTTCACTGTTGTTCGTTGGCACTTAGCGGGCTACAACTAATAAATAAGACGAATTGCTTTTGAAAAAATAGTCTTTGCATAAATTGTCTAGTTTAATTTATAGAAATAATAACATATGCTACAATTTGGCATGTAGGTTTTTTTCCTGACAGCGCTGAAGCCCACAACACGTTCAGCTTTGCGTCATTTCGGCCCATTACGTATTCTTAACAAAAATTTTAAATATACTTCTTGGCTGGTCCACCTGTGATCGGTTGGTCGCTGCTCCTTTAAAATCATTTGCGCGCCTTTATCGAGCATGATATGTCCTGAGTTTCCCAGACTTTGACTTTTTTCGTAATGGCATCAGAATCAGGAACCAGCAAGTTGGAAACTTTGCCAGTCGATCATTTTGAAAATGGTCAAGTTTCGACTCCTTCAAGTGCAAGAAAATTCGAAGTCGAGACGGTACCAGAGAACGATAGTAAGGAAGTGAACAATCGACCGGAACGAACAGTTCGTTTCGACGAAAATGAATCAACCCCAGCCAAATATAACGTCGTAAAAGCACTAGAACAAGACAAAACTGGAGGTGATACTTTAGAAGAAACTCCAGAAAGCCCAAAATCACCCGATGAAGCTGGCACTATTGGCTATTCGACCCACGAAGCAATCCCGATGACTGTTTATTATCGAAATCAAGGATCGCACGAATCTAGCTCCGGGAAGCAAAGACCAACTTTGCTGCATTTGAGAAAGGGGTTTGAAGAACTGCCAGAAGAAAGTGAAAAGGTAAGCTACGAATGCTTTGATTTTACGAGCTTCGTTCAAGTTGTTTTCTCAATTCTGTGGGACACCAGTTAAGTACGAATCATCATCGCTGAGTTACATCTGGCAATAAGAATTTGCTTTTAAACAGTTTAATTTACTGATTTTTTTTAATCGTCAAATGCTATTAATTCATTAACTGGGAAGAAAATGTAGTGGAATATTCGTACGTTTCAAACAAGCAACACAGTATGAATATTATGTGCACACCCTTAATTTTACATTGTTATTAATTAGACAAATTTATACAAATTTTTAGGAAATTGCAAAAACTGAGTTTGAGAAGAACTAGAAGACAGCTTTAAAATTTATTGATATATTTGTTTGAGTTATGAGTTTCACTTTTTTAATTTCAAAGTTACTACTTAAAGAAATTTTCTAAGTTTTGAGGCCGTCTAAACTTGTTAGAAAACAACTTTTCCATGACTACACATAAAGAGTACACCCCACTGTGCACAATGTGAGTAAGTAGAAGTTTTGTCATAAATCACTGTAAATTGCATATATTTTCATTAATGATAAGAAAATCCCCTGTAGGCTCTCTGTTGTAGTTCATTTGAGCAAAAAGCCACTTCAAATAGAAGTATTAGCATAAACCTACAGTCACAAAATAATTTTAAAACTAGACATCAATTGACCAACTGCTAACAGGTGTTATTTTCAAATTTTGAAGATCTGTGGAGTTTAATAAGGACAAGATTTTTTAATATAGTTTTTTAACATAGTTTTTTCAATTTTGACTGACCTACTGCCTGAAAGACAAGCTGATCACATGATAACAAATGAAAATGCCATTAAAGAATTACGTTGAGACTTATTTTTTTAGCTGCACAATTTTTTTTAAATAGAAAACAACAGTAACATTGTATATGACATATAATATTTTATGTAGCAATTGTGTAAGGGGTCTGGTAACCAGGGTGTATATGTTGTTGAAAAGTCTGTTAACCATTTTGTGACTTGCAAAAGCCAAACTTAAACAAATAAATTTAAACTGCAATGCAGATGCTGATAATAATGCCAAAAACTATAATTTTGACTTTCAAATAAAATTATAAAACAAACTAGCAGGTGAAGTTTGTAATCATTCCATATTTCAAGTTCTTTTGAAATTAAACACTTAAATGTTGATTGTATCATTGATAATTTTTATGTTTTTAAATGAAAAAAAATAAGCTGATCAACTGTACATGCAAATTAATCATTTACTTCTCGAATGTGTGTTTTTTTTAACTAGGCATGACAACTTATGACAGCAACAAAGGGCATCAGAGATCAACTATGTATCAAAACATCCAGGAATAGGTGTAATCAGTTTCTTGAGCATGATATTTTTTGCTCAAGCTTAAAATTTTTAGAACACACTAATGAGACAAACACATTTGTTTGTCATGTTTAATTGATTGTTTTTGACAATGATTGATAATTAACTGGAGCTGTAAAGAAATTAGCAAACTAAATAAATGCTTAAAAATTGAAAATCTTGACAGGGACATTTTGTTCAGATGAAAATGCAACATCAACATTTTATACTAGAAAAAGATGCAACAAAAAGACCAAAAAAAGGGGCACAAGCAACATCTGAGCACCCCTTTATAGGCCCAACTATGGAAACATGAGAGAAGGTCACTAGCCCAATAGGTTTCTTAGACTCAAGAATTAATAAAATGTTGTCCACATTTTTTATCATTTTTTTATTTTAAGGTAGCAGAAGAGATTTCACCAAGTGAAAATGATGATCCTGAGAAGGGGCAAGCAGTTGTTGTTGAGCGACGTGCTGCAGGTCCTAAGTTTGGCTGGGTGAAGGGGGTACTTTTCAGTTGTCTTTTAAATATCTGGGGAGTGATGCTGTACTTGCGTCTGTCATGGGTGGTCGGACAGGCAGGAATAGGGCTTGCATCAGTAATTATTATGATGTCTGCAGTTGTGACAATCCTCACCACACTTTCTATGTCAGCCATTTGCACAAATGGTGAAATCAAAGGAGGTAAGATGGTATCCAGATGCATATAAAGTGTAGTTTAGTGTACCCTTAAACCATTGTAACCCAGCTAACTGAAGGTTTTGGCAAAATACTTTTTGTCAATCAAAAGTTTTTGTGGAGTTTTAGTTGACTACAAAGAGCTTTTCAAAACTGTTTTTTGAAATTGTCCTTCAATTGTCATTGGAAGTGGCTAGTTTGAAGTTTGGTTAAATAAGTTAACATTAACCCTTTCAGCCCAGGCTAGTTTAAAAACATCTAATTCTCCTTACATAACACATACAAAATAAGTCATTTTGTAATGAGAAAATAGAAATTGATCAAACAGGGTGAACAATTAAGGGTGAAAAGCCAAATTCTCCTAACTGGTTATATTAAAAGTATGGGCCCTAATTGGGAGAATTTACCAAAACAACATTTGTTGTGTTTGGGGCTGAAAGGGTTAATATCTTTGTAAGTTTTAACATTCATTGAAAATCTTACTATCAGTTATTACCTTGATCAAGCAGCTTCCTGTTTAGTGATCACCCCTCTCAGAACTTTATATTGTTTAATTCTTCCAACTAGTTGACACACTTTTCGTGGAACTAGAAGTTTACTTTTGATCTTTAGTTTATAGTTTAGAACTTTGTTTTGATAAGTTCTCATTTTCTCAGTACCCAAACTCCTAATTTGTTTATGTTATAATAGTAATTTAATGAATAGTAAAATATAAGAATCTTTAAAGTCCCTATCAAGCTTATTTTTTTACTTTTTGGGTTAAAACTGTTATCATCTGTGAACTCAAAATTCAAATAACCAAAGAAAATTTCCACATCTAAGTATGCTTTTTAACCCAAAAAAAAGATTGGAATGTAAATTTTGACCGAGCAGGCCGGGGACTGGTAACCTGTGGCATAGTAGCAGTGAGTTATGTGGTTTTTGTTTAAAAATTACTTAAAATTTTTATTTCAAACAATTTCAAGGGAATAATTCATTGATTAAAGCTATAACAATGTGACTATTGTAGCCAGAATTGAATTTTTTAGATAAAAAGATCGTCTCTGCTTCATGCCTCGTGCTACGTCATATGCCTCCTGCTATGTCATTATTGCACGCTCCAAGTCTAAAAAATGTAGTAGGAAAGGCAAGAAAAGGTTTTATTTTCAAAAATTTATATTATTAAAGGGCTCTGCTCTTCATCTGGAACTTAAAAAAATAAGCTTGATTGGGCCTTTAAGAATAGTAGGAAATGATTAAGACTGAAAAGGTTGATTTAGTGTCACTTCAAATTTGGTATTAAATTCAAACTTGAATTATATCCAGGCCAAATCCGATCGGTCTCAACAAAATACCTTTTTATTTATGAATTATCTTCAATGATCAATGGTTTCATTAAACTAAATGAAAGAAGAGTGGTTTACAAAATGTTTTTTTTCATGCAGGAGGATCATACTACCTTATTTCCAGAAGTCTCGGCCCTGAATTTGGTGGAGCTATTGGATTAATCTTTTCTATTGCTAGTGCTGTAGCTGTTGCCATGTACAATGTTGGTTTTGCTGAGACGCTTCGAGATATCCTGAAGGAGAATGGCCATTCTATTGTTGATGATACTAATGACATTCGCATAATCGGCATTGTAACATTGTTTTTTGTCTTGGCAGTGGCACTTGTTGGAATGAAATGGGTTGTCCGTGCACAAGTGATTTTACTTGTGATATTAGTTGTATCAATTGCAGATGTTGTTATTGGTACTTTCATTGGCCCCCAGAACACAAAAATCAAAAGCCAAGGATTTACAGGGTACAAATCACATCTTTTTAGTACAAACTTCTCCCCAGACTACACAGGTAAAGAGAGCTTTTTTACCGTCTTTGCAGTCTTTTTCCCTGCTGCAACTGGAATTTTGGCAGGAGTGAATATTAGTGGAGATCTCAAGAACCCGGGAAAAGCCATCCCCAAAGGAACACTACTAGCCATTCTTATTAGCACTGTGGTGTATCTGCTGCTGGCATGGATTGCTGGCTCATGTGTTGAGAGAGAGGCTCTGGGTCCATTATCTGCTATAGCTGTTAACATTAGTGATACCAGTTCGAGTTTCAATGAAACATGTGCAACAGTATCTTGTAAATATGGACTACTCCATGACTTCCAGGTAAGCTTGTAGTTTTTCATGTCATGAGAAAATGCTAAATTTTTCTGGAATTTGAACTTTTTTTTCAAGCCTAGAATTTTCTGATCACAAATTCACACAGCCATCCAAATACATTTTTGTCATCATTAAAGTGTACATTCGTACCCTATAATAGTTATATTTATTTATTATTCATTTCTCAAACTTTATGTTTTACTTGAGTATTACCTGAGCAAATATGTCAAAACATCACAGTTTTCAAGAATATTTTTTTAATTGGTCATGTCTAATCTTTTAGAAATTTGATGCTTAAAGTGATTCACTACGGGGATCCTAATAAAACCCTACTTTTCTTTTTCTTAGCTGCATTGGTACAGTATTCATGACAAGTCCTGACAGTGTAACGGTTATAGCTTAACATCTCACTAAACCTTTCAGCCCATCAAGTTTACCAACATCTAACTTCTCCTTACATAACTCATACACAAAAGAGGTCATTCTGTAGTGGGAAGATGGAAGTTGATCTAACAAAGTGAGAAAACTGAAAACTGCAAAATTCTCCTAATCTGGTAACAAAAAAAGTATGGGTTCTTGTTTGGAGAATTTAGAAATATGCCATTTGGTTTATTTTAATCTGAAAGGGTTTAAAATAGAATTTCCTGTGTGATTGTGCTTTAATGAAAGTTTAAACTCACTATCAGTTTTTCATAGTTCATTTAAAATTCTTTATTCATATGCCTTCTAGAAAACATGTGTTAAATCAGAATTGTACTGATATTTTGTGAGCAAAACTGACACTCTGCTTGGCCTCCTTTCTGGAAGCTTTAATAGTCATAGATAGCATGGTAATTTATTGTAGGCTTCACAAACTGACAATTTCTAAAACTTTTTTCAAGGTAATGGAAATGATATCAGGCTGGGGTCCCATTGTCACAGCAGGCATTTTTGCCTCCACACTTTCCTCAGCACTCGCAAGCATAGTTGGAGCACCAAAGACTTTCCAGGCTGTGTGTAAGGACAACATCTTTCCAGGAATCAGTTACTTTGGAAAGGGACATGGTCCAGGTGACGAACCACGTCGAGGATATGTTCTTGCTTTTTTTGTTGCACTGGCATTTATCGCGATTGGTGAACTGAACACCATAGCATCTATTATTTCAAACTTCTTCCTGATTGTGTATGCTCTCATCAACTACTCAGTATTCGCAGCATCTCTTGGACAGTCCCCAGGTTGGAGGCCCTCTTTTAAGTACTACAACATGTGGGTTTCCCTCTTGGGGGCTCTGCTGTGTATGGCAATTATGTTCCTCATCAGCTGGTGGGCTGCGTTAGTCACTATTTTGATTGTCTGTGGGCTCTACAAGTATGTTGATTACAAGAAGCCTGAGGTAAACATCTCTGCAGTGACTGATATTGGATGATTGATATAAGACTGTAATAGTCTTTATGCATGTTTACATCAAACACCCCCAAGCCTTGCTTTTGAATCATTTTCCTTTAAAGAAACAAAAAAAAATATGTAAACTCAGTTATTTTGAACTTGATTTGTTGTTCACTTTCTATCAGAGTACAAATCTACTGGGTTGTACTGTACTTCATTCCTAACGCTTATCGTGGCAATAACAATGCCCAATGTTTTTGCATGCCTTAAAGCCTAGACTAACAAGGGATGAAATTATGTTTCTTCTTTTTCTCCAAAAAAGCTCTTTCCTCTGAACAAAAAAATAGTGTTTATTTGAAAAAATACGATCATTTGATTTGTTTTTCTTGATCAAGTCTTACCTCAAGAGGGTAGCAAAGGGTTTATGCCTGACACGTGATCAGATCAAAAATTGATGTGTGACACGTGAAAGCAGCAAAAGAAAAAACGTGATTCTTGACTATTTGAATGCATGTGACGCGTGATTTGTCTCCTTGTTTTTGCGGGATACGTGAATTATTTGTATAATTTCATGAAAATCCAATTTTTTCTGAGGTTTTCCAAACTTTTGGCACCGTCCAGGTCTGTCTGATTATGCGAGAAGCAAAGTGACATGACAGATATTGAAATGTGGCTCTCTGCTGCCTGCTACTTCCGTTCCGGTGTCTTCCAGTCACACACTGTACATGTGAAGTATTCTGAGTACTAGACCACAAAAGGTCAACTCTCGAGTCCAAGTAACGCGTGAATTTTACTTAAATTTGTCCGTGAAATGCCCCCCTTTGCTACCCTCCCTCAAGAACTCAGTTTTTCTTGCAGTAGAAACATGCTCTTTCTTCTTGGCAAAATGAATGAAATCTGCTCAGTGATCATATTCATTGGTTAGTAAAGTGAGAGCTCTTAAAAAAATAGATTGGGATGCGAAGGAAATTTTAAAGCGTTGAATAAAAAAACAAAGACCAAGCTTATTTTAAAAGGTTTGGTGCTGTGTAACTTGAAAATTGTTTGTAGATATCAACCTCAAGATGTTATTAATTATTTTGTGTTAAAGATTACTTGTTTGTTAACATAAAAGCTGATAATATTTCTGTTGTTTTAGGTGAATTGGGGTTCGTCGGCACAGGCATTCACATACATTTCAGCTCTCCGCTACGTCACCCGACTAGAGTCAGTTGAGGACCATGTGAAAAACTTTCGTCCCCAGTGCCTTGTTCTCACAGGCAGACCAGCCACTAGACCCAACCTTGTTCATCTTGTCTCAAATATCACAAAGAATGTTGGGCTTATGATTTATGGTCACGTGACCCAAGGAGCATTTGCTGCCAATTCTGAGGAGACCTTGGCAGAGGACCGCAAGTGGCTGAAGGCACACAAGATCAAAGCATTTAGAGCTGCCACAACAGGTAAAAAAAACAGACGGCTCTCCAGTAACCATTTTCTTTTCTTCTTGTGAAAGCTAGATCAAGTAAAGTGTTGAATCTTTGAGCAAATTAAGAAGCTAGTTTTTTTACAACTTTGTAAATGTGAAACCTTCACCTTGTTTTGACAAGTTCCAGTGTACTGAGTAGATTGTTGAATTTTGTAAAGATACCGTATTAAATTGCAGAATTTATATGGTATTAGCAATCCTAGGGCATTTCTGAAATAGAAAACGTCTTCGAGGTATAAGTGTCCACCCACCCTCTCTATATGACCTAATGTTTGCATTTGAATTGGCTGTTATATGTTTCTATTTGGAGTCCATAGTCCTTGTGGTTTTTCTCTTTATATTGAAACCAGTTGTCCTGTTTGTTGTTGTTATAGCCCCAAGTCTCCGTACTGGTGTCCAGTCTATGCTTGGCCTAACAGGAATTGGCAAGATGAAACCCAACACGCTGGTGCTAGGATTTAAGAATGATTGGCAGAAAGTACTGGACGACAAGGTTGATGACTATGTTAATATCATTAAAGACGCATTTGAGTTGAATTATGGTGTAGCCATCTTGAGGGTTAACAAAAATCTCCAATCAAAGTGTGAAGATGAAGAGTCTCTTTCAAGTGAAGAAGAGGTAAGTCAATCATAGACGATGTTGATGATTAACAAAACAGTGCTTGTTGATTGGATTGCCGTCTTCTCAAGCAAGCAGTGGGAATGATAGTTGGTCGCAAGGCTACCCGCAACTGCATACAGATCTATAAGTGCATCAATGGCCAGGCTCCAGCTCATCTATTAGACAACTTCCACTCCTCGGAGCAGTTACGTATATAACTACAACAATAGAAGTAAAGAACTTATGTGCCTGCTTCTTGCCAAGTCAACTAAACTTCAAACATCTTTTAACTACAATGCCGCCAAATCCTGCAACACTCTTCCTTGAACTTACGCCATGACAGTCTCTCACTAGTTTTACACTAAAAGTCCAGCAACATCTTAATTACCTCAAGTAATTTTAATTTATTTTTATGAACCCTTTGAATGATTTCTTTTGTTTTTTTATTTTTTTAATTCATATTATTTTGTACAGATCCCCATTTATACCACCTATGTTGAACTGAAACTTGTTTTTAAAGTAAACAAATAATGAACAAAATCTATCTCGTGATTTCGGTCATAACTAGTTGAGCGCGTCATTTCGACTGCTAGCTAGCGCTGCTGCTAGTCTTCAACAGGAGATGGTGTAGACTGGGTGGCAGCTTGTCTTTCTACTAGCAATCTTAACAAAAATTAAGAGCAGTGATTGACAATGACAATGGTATTAGTAATAGGAATAATAATAACATTATTGATAATGAAAACTATAATGACAACCATTTATCTTCCTAAGCATGCATGAACATGTACAAAATTAGACAAAGAGCTCTTAGATTTACGCTGCATTTTCGCAGCATGGCTATTCATGTACCCGTTGTAAGTCTGTAATACTGGGTAAAGGCCTTGTAAGCATTTTTAAGAAAGAAATCTTGCTGTTCCGGCTCTCAAATGTTTTCTTGTCCCCTTCACAGGATAAAACTGCGGTGCAGGAACCAAAGTCAAAGAGCGAAGCAGAAGTTCCCCTCAAAGCAGCTGAAGTGACGAACGACCCACTGCAGGAGGTCACGTTTAATACCAAGCTGAAAGGAACGATAGACGTTTGGTGGTTGTTTGACGATGGAGGCCTTACTGTACTATTACCATACCTTCTGAGCAGGCATCGCCGATGGAGCGGATGTAAACTTAGAATATTTACTACAGATATTGGCTCCAACAAATCTACCATCGAGGGCAAGAAGCTACGCATGGTGAACCTGCTTAAAAAGTTCCGTATTGAGTTCGAGAGCGTCAATCCAGTGGAGGGAGTTAACAAGCGACCCTCTGAAGAAAGTATCAAGGCCTTTATGAAACTGCCGATTAAGGAAGAATTAGAGGAAGGAAATATCAGTGACAAGAAGGTGCTTCGGAATATTCGCATCGGAGAGCTGGTTAGGGATCTTTCCCACGATGCAGAGTTAATCGTGCTATCACTTCCGATTCCGGTGGAGGGAGTGACTAGTAATAAGATGTATATGAGTTGGTTGGAATTTATTTCAATGAACTTGCCTCGTGTTTTACTTGTTCGTGGAAACCAACAAAGCGTTTTGACCTTTTATTCTTAAAAAGAACTTGTTACATTGCACTGATAAGGTTACAAAAGAACCAAACTTGTTTTTTCTGATTCGACCGAGTTGTAAATTTTAACACTGGAAAAGCTCTCAACATCAGTATTCTTGTTTGTTCAATATACATTTAGTTTGTGCTTGTCATAATTCAAATATCATATACCTGTAAACGCCAACAGAAATCATGCTAAAATAGAACTCGAGCTGGACAGACACTAGTTTTGTCGCCAAGCATTATTTTGGACTGTTCGAGGAGGACAGTTAACCTACTGTCTTTTTCGGGGTTTGTCCGGCCCGACATATTAACCAATGTATAGTCAAGCAGAAAGCCTTCTAAGTAGTGAGGAATCCTTGGGACGAGGTAACTATGGAGACAGGTTAGACCCAATACCCTTGCAATCGCTTCCTCGTTAAATTAGCTGATAAGAAAAGAAAAGTCTCAAAAGTACGAGGTATGAGGAGTGTAGTAGCTTCAAGCATTTGTACAGCGTTTGAATTAAAATTTATTTCACATCTCAACTCGACAATCAGCTTATTAACTCAGAAAGAGCACCAAATACGCATATGTTGTATGGCCGTATTATTTGTTTCTAGGACTATACAAAACATAACTGATGATCAAATAAAGCTCTAATCTATTGCTTCGTAAGATGTAAAAAAGAGAAGTATTTTCGTTTAAACACTTCACAGGTAAAGATTAACTTACAAACACAAGTTAATCTGGAAGTCTTGACGCTTTTAACTTCAAAAATTTGAAGACTTCCGAATTTACTTTCTTGTGTTCCTTGTGAAAGCCAAGCATTGCATGCCTTATATCTATTTTAACCGTTAAAGTCCCTATCAAGCTTAATTTTTTTACTTTTTAGATTAAAACTGTTGTCATCCACAGTGAACTCAAAATTCGAATAACCAAAGAAAATTTCCACGTCTAAGCACAGGTAGCCCAAGCTCAAATTGTGTAATTATTCAAATTACTGTAATTTACTATAGAATATCTGTGACTTTAATAAATCTCTGTTTCTTACCTTGAATGTTAATAAAATGTTTTAAAACCCGCATGATGTCTTCTTGATGTAATTTTTAACCATCTGGCTGAGTTTCAGTGAGTTTTGCTCAGTTTGAGATAGCTTTCCCCCACCTCTTATTTAGGGTGGGGGAATTCCTAATAAAATTGATTATTTTTTCCGCGGTTCGCGACAGTTCAACTTTCCGATGACGTAAACGTGTATGTAAGAAGAATTTGAATGTTGATATAAAAGTACGTGCCTCTTTCATTGTTGATATTTGTTTGTTTGTTGTTTCATAAAAGCAATAAAGCACATTTCCGTGACATGTTGTGGCGACGATCGGATCAGGACAGAAGTCGCTCCTTCTTCAGTACTTCACACATTCACAATGAATAGAAGAAAAACTTTGCTCACCTGAGAACTTGTTTTTTTTTATCAATTCTCCCAACATATTGGCTAAAGACATTTCTCTTCATTCAGAAATAAAGCGCGTGGGCTCCCTGTGTCAACACCCGTGCTCGTCCTGAGCCTCTGCCTAGTGATCAGCGGCTTTCTCATCACCCACAATTCATCGTGCGCATTTCCCCTCCGATCATAAATTTTCGCACGCAAACAGAGAGGAAGTTGTGTAACATTGACAAAAACATTTTGGCTATTGTTTGGTTGCAAAAAAAGTAAGACATCAAAACTTTTGTGGAGAAGAAGCTCAGAATGTTTTCTCCAGGCGGAGCAAGTCCTCAGGTGAGCAAAGTTTTTCTTCTATTCATTGAGAATGTGTGAAGTGCTGAAGAAGAAGCGACCTCTGTCCTGATCCGATCGTGGCCACAACATGTTTTTATAATTACGTTAGTTCAAACTAGATACCCGTCGTTTTTGGGTACAGTTTTCCTGACAGAAACCACAAATCAAATATCAAGACAAAGAAGATCTAAAGCGTAGGTCTTTTAGAATGAATTTACAAGCGTTTCGTTGTGTTTTCATACGTAGTTATTCTTTTTCAGTGGCAGATCAAGAGCGAAATTAATGCTTGTCGCGTTAACTTCGTTCTGGATCCGCATTTTGTTAGCGTTATAAATTACCCAATTAATTTCGTAGTTTTTGTCACAGTTAATTATTACATATGCAATACTGAATTGGTAACTTCAAATTCTTGTCTGTTTAATGCTTTATCTCCATAATGATTTAAAATTGTCTCCATAAACCATGAATGTTGCATAAAACTAAAGGCAGGTGAAGTATATGCAAAAATAATACGCTTCTTGCAGCTAAATGTCAGGTGACCACAGCCACCTTAACTATTCAGCTATGACAAAATGCTACCCAGAAATGGAAAGAGGAGGTTGAAATTATTAGTAAAATGACAAAGTTTCGACTAATGATCTCAAATCATGGGTAACCCAAGCTCATTTTTGCGTGAAAGGATCACTACATAGTGGTTTCTATAGGGATTTGTAGGGCACACTTTAGAAGATATATGGGGTGTTTCAAGAGCAATAATTATATATAAAATTGTTTAGTTATTGATGATATCCTCAATGCTCTGACTGCTCTGTTTTTGAAGCCAATTTGGAAAAAAAATAATCACCCCATAGCTCATACAAGAAGAGAGAAAGGGTGGCACGCTCAGACTGATTCCCTGGCTGTGATCCTTCGAACTTCAGCATGAATTTTTTTTATAAAAATCAATAGCTACCAGAAAATAAGCATGCCAGCTATGCAATACAAAAAAATCAGTGAAAACTTCATAGTTTACAATGAGAAGCCAGTACGGTTCATGACAGCAAAATGAGTGCTTTCAAGTTTGCCGTCAGTAACCATCGTCTGCACAACCTTAATATTCAAAAGTGGCAGTGGTGAATGCAGGCAACTGGTGACCAGAAAAAGAGAGGTCATTTTTAGTCACCATTCATCTGTGCTAACCATCACCATTTTTGTATATCCACGATGCGCAGACAACAGTTCTCATATAATCTGAGAGGAGCCCAGCTCTCATTTTTGTTGCTTCATCAATAAATGGGGAACTTTAGTTGATAGTAATATTGTTGTCTTGATGTTAGTATTAACATTTTATTAACAAAACGACTTTTAAAGAGTGAATATTTGTGTATTTAGTTTGCAGGGTTGTTCTCCGAAGTATCTTCAACACTAAACAGAATAAAAAAGAGTACAGTGATTCGACCTGTTACATATGCACAGTGGAAATACCAACATTCAAAGAAAGAGCAGGGAAAAACTCTTTCAAACAAAGACATCAGCCCAGATCCAACTCAAGTATCGGTTAGTATCTTGAATACAACAAACTGAGTAGTCTTGCTTTTCACCAGATTATATGGAATTATATGGTATCAGTAACAGCTATAGCTAAGTGGGTGGTGAGTGCTTAAAAAGTAAATTTAAGTACTTATAAGTGAGTGATAGATGGAAGGATTTATGAAGTAATATTTGAATCATTTTACAAATCTTGCATCATGAAAAAAAATTCCTTTCATATGGGTCTTTCAGTATCTGAAGAAAAGATGCTGATTTCAGTTTGTTATAATTATTATGTTTTCACTTTGCCACATTGGTGACTGCCAGTCAGAGTAGACTGTTGTATGTGAAAATGATATGGTTGTCTAAGTTTTGTTAATCCTCTCAGACCCAAATAAGTCAAATGGTATATGCTAAATTCTGCCAACTTGAACTCATTCCTTCTTGCTGCCAGTCTGGGAGAGTTTTGCTTTTTAAATAGTTTGCTACAGTAAATTCCTATTGCTCTTTGTATGAATAACTGTTGATAAATTGGCTTGGTAGGGCTTAATGGGTTGAGTAACTTATGAATTAGATGTTATTCATCATCATCATTTTCGATTAATGTCAGTATTTTCCCATCTAGGATGGGTTTGGATAGGTGATGACCGCTCTCCATGCTCCTCGATCGTGGGCCACATGCTCATCCACTCCCAATAAGATCATATCCTCCCTCACAGAATCTCTCCATTTTTTCTTAGGCCTTCCCATTGGCCATCGCCCCTGAACTTTCACCTCCCTCACCTCATCCAACATGCCCTCTTCTGTCCTTTTCACATCTCAGTCTTCTCTGTTATTGTTAAATAATTATAACAAACTGGGTGAGGTCCAAGGGGGAAGAGTTGTGTATGTTTTGTACTTTTGTTGTAAATTAATAAATCTGACCAACATGAAAAGCGTTTTAAAAGCCTTGTTGCACATTTTGTTGTTTTAATGCAACTTGTCTGAACCATTGGTTTCTAATACTCCAAAAAAGAAAAACATTTCATTTTGTAAATGCTGCTTTGTTTCTTTGATTTCTCAAATATCAATTCCATTAAGGTGGGTTTCAACTGACATAGTGTTTACAAACAAATCTTTTCAAATTCGAACACCTTCAAGATGTGAAACAAAAAAGTCTTTGTCACATACAACTAACAATTATAAAGGCATTTAGACTCATAGATATTAATGACTGAAACCCTCCTATAAGCACTGGACAACACTAAATATCTTAAGATTCATGTACTTGATGCAAAAATTTATCAGCTTGGATAAATACTGTGAAAGAATTTTTCTTGTTGTCACAAGCTTTTTCACAGAAGAAAAAACTTCCAAGTCCCTAATGGGAATTTAACTCATTAACCTCTTATTACTGGTCAGGCACTTTATCCACTGAGCTACAGGAACTCAGATAGTGAACATGTCGCTTAACTTTGCTCTGTAGATGGAGTAATTGGTAAATGTCCTGTTAACTGCTAGGCTCAATATATCCATATGGTGGATTAATAGATGATGCGAAAGATTATGTTAAGCTTGTGACAACAAGAACAACAATTCTTCCACATGCATGTACTATTTCACCTGGAGGATGAGAATTAATCTCAATTGTTTCAATCTCTTTTTGTTCTAGCAATCCTACTCACAAATGTTTGAAGAGCTGGGTTTTGCCCATCTGCCCTTAGACTGGAGGGAACGCATTACAAGCCCACTGTCTATTTACCCTGTTCAGGACAAAAACAAACCTCAGTGGACAACATCCCATGTGTCAGCAAAATCATTTTTCCAAAATAAACATGGTAAAGCAAGGCTGTGTAATAATTGTTAGAGAAAATATAATCCAGACTCCTGTATGTTCAAGTACAAGAACTGCTATATAATTATAATTACTGTATTGCCTTTTTTGCATATTAATTTTATAACACAAGTTTGTTGTTCAGCTGTTATAGTGTCTATGAGTTTGTATTCTGGTGCTAACAATTTCAAATTCTAAAATGCTATGTTATTATTATACATGTAGTAATCAGTAGGTAATTGTTTTGCTCATGCTTGAGGTTTCTTCAGCATCATCTTTAAGTTATAACTTTTGCTTTGCAAAAATTTTCATCACATAAAGAAAGAGTGAATAAGACTGGTTGTAATTTTCTTTTATTGCAACTTGATATTCAAATCTACATAACTTTTTTTATTTATATTTTCTTTTAACAGGTTTCTCAAATCACTTATCAGTAAATGTCAATCAACCAAGACCTAGATCTTCACTTCTTTCTTGGTTTTCAAGAGCTCCTTGGCTAAACTCAACTTGTAAGTTACATGTGGCTGTGTGTATATGAGTTAATAGTTCTTATCAATGTACAAAAATAAGCTAGACCCATTGAGTTTGCTTTATAGTAGACCTTATTCATAAATGGTGATAGTTTAAATATTCTTTTGTCTGCATTCAAATTTGCCCTAGTGGCCTCATTTGGGGTAACATGCCCTTGTCAAAGTTTAACTCTGACAAGAACAAGACTAGTAGTGTTATTTTAAAGTCTTGAGCAGGTTAAGGTAGAGTTGGGGCTAGGTGCATAAATATTGTCATAATGATGAGCGAATGACAAAAAAGAATGCAGGGTCCAGTTGTTCAAAAGACTATTAGCCCTAATCCAGGATTAATTACCATGACAACCAAGAGATTTGGTTAAGAGTTACTCCGGTTTAAGATATTGGCCTTTTAACAATTGGCCCCAGAAGGATAAAGTGGCAAAGACAGAGAAGCTTCAAAATAAGGGATTGAGCCCACACATAGGGTAGTAATAATAATAATAATGATAATGATAATAATGGCTTTAATGAACATTCTAACAAAGTTGGCTCTTCTATGTTACATATCCTAATATATATAAGTACAATTGAATTTAAATTTATGACTACAATTCAATAACTTCTTACTAATAAAAGATTAAGTTGTTACAGCAACAAAGCTGGCTCTTCTATGTTACATATCCTAATATATATAAGTACAATTGAATTTAAATTTATGACTACAATTCAATAACTAATTACTAATAAAAGATTAAGTTGCTATGGAGTTAAAATGGTAGAAAAACTATGGTCTAAGTGGGACGGACTAAATATGAAACCGCAAAACATGATCATACCCTATTTGCAGCCCTAGACACAAAGTGTGCCTTGCATGAGCGATTAAATTGATTTCTGTCCTTACAAGATCTAACTGTTGTGGGTAAAGCGTTAAATACCCGCGATGCATTGTAATTATAAGTGCCTGGAACTGAGGACAAAGTTAATTTGAACTCACTACTAGAGCGAAGAGTCCTGGATGGTACATATTGCTCTATTCTTAGGTGCTCTGGCCACTGTTCACTGTTCACTGCCTGATACGCCGACTTAGCAAGGTGATACTCGTGCCTCTCCGCAATGGGGAGCCACTTTAGCTTTAAAATGCCATGCAAGTCTGCAAACTTCTTACACACAAAACCGGCGGCCGCGAGCTGTACGTGCTGTAAGCGCTTGATTAGATAATTGTGAGTCAGGTATCTAACATTATCATTATAATCAAGTTTTGATAGTATAGGCGATTCCGCAAGATGTTTTTAACATGAAAGGGCGCAATGTTCTTTAATTTCCTAAGTACAGATAGTGTCGCATAGCAGCTAGATATTTTTGCATTGATGTCATGGTTCCACTTCAAGCTCTGATGGAGCTCAGTTCCTAGGAGCTTCGCGGTTGAGACCCTTTCCAATGGCTTAATACCGTCGACAGACAGATTGACTTGGTAGTCCTCCAGACCATGAAACCGAGCTAGTTGTGGGGTGGAGAGCAGCATCACCTTCGTCTTAGTAGGATTGAGTGAGAGGTTACACTCACTTGACCAAGATGTCAAATGATCAACTGCTTCCAGTAGCCGTCACTCGCAATCCTTAATGTGTGCAGGTTTATCCGTTGTGTAAATGGTGGTGTCATCCGCATACTGGTGACACTTGACGGTGTCACCTAGGCGCTCGGACAGGTCGTTGACGTATAGATTAAATAGGACCGGCCTGAGCACACTGCCCTGAGGTACTCCGAAGGTTACATCAAGAAGGCTTGAGGTTTTGTCGTCTATTTGGACAAATTGCCTACGGCCTGTTAGATAGCTTGAAATCCACGTCAAAAACAACCTCGAGAAGCCAAGAACGTGTAGTTTCTTTAACACTGTTTCAAAAGCGACGGTGTCGAACGCCTTCGAAAAGTCCGCTAACACTGCCATCGTCACTTCATCGCGCTTCATTGCACATACTATGTCGTCTTTCATAGCGAGTAGAGCGGTTGTGGTACTATGTCCCTTACGATAGGCGCAGACAGTGTCCTTTAAGACTCGAGTAGGACCAGTAGATACAAATTGTTCCATCTGGCCTGACGCCAGGCGCTCATATATCTTTGAAAGGACTGGTAGGATGGAAATCGGACGTGATCCCACACGTAGTGATTGAGCCTGCACATAGGTGGGCGACGTCACACATAGGGTCCCACTTATAGGGGAGTGACCCCACATATAGTGATTGAGCCCACACATAGGGTAGTGATCCTCCACACAGGGAAGTGATCTTGTTCAAGTCATAGGGGAGTGATCCCTCACAAGTCATAGGGGAGTGATCTCTCACATGGTGACTGAGCGCACACATAAGGAAGTGACCCCACACATAGGGTCCCACATATAGGGGAGTGATTCTACACAGTGATTGAGCCCACGTGTAGGGTAATGATCCTACACATGGGAGAGTGTTCCCAAACAAGTCATAGGGGAGTGACCCCACACATAGTGATTGAGCCCACACATTGGGGGAGTGACTCTAATGACTGACATAATTTTACATTTTAATTGAACTTTCATTATTTGCAGTAAATGTACAGAAAAGATGGCTCCACTCATCTCAGCTTAGTGTGAGACAAATTCAAATGTTGGAAGAGAAAGCAAATGATGAACCAGATAACCCTTTTGCACAAACAGAGTATTTGAGGGTAGGTTGGCATTTATTCATCCCATTCAGTTAACAAATTTTAAAATTTAAGTCTCGAATAGCTTTAGTTTTGTTTAACTGCTCTTGAGAAGTGCATAATCATGATATCACTATAATAATTACACTTTCTATCTTTTCCTTCATAAAAAGTTGCCTTTTCTTTAATTTTTGGTAGTCATAATAATTATTGTCAGTCCCCAGTTGGTCAGTGTTGGGTTTGCTGTTTAGCATGTCTCAATTTCAAGATGTTTGTTTAGTCTCAGGGTTCCAATCATATGGATCAGAAGATCAGGTCCTTGTGACACTATGTGTTGGAGTGTTTTAGTGTTTAAGCAGTGAAATTTTGATATTAATAGATGGCATTTGCATGCATGAATAGTCAAGACCTCAATACTATAACAACCCAAGTGTCAGTTTGACCATGTGTAGTCAAAGAGCATTCATTTGATGGCAGCTGCCTTTTACCTAGTGATTTCCAAGATATCAAGAACTCCTTTTAAGTAACTCAGAGAGTAATTATTGATACAAAAAACTCTTAGAACTCCACCTGATGGCTGAAAAGCCTTTGGAAAATAAAAGCTCTTATTTATATCAAAGCACACCATGAGTTTTGTGGCAGATATTTGAGTGGTTCAGTGCTAAAGTTAACTAAATGAAAGTTTCAGGGTGTATCTTAAAAGCTTAATTTGTGTGACTTTTGCAAAAGCTTTTTTTAGAAAATCCAGGAACTTTTAAGCACTTCCAATGAGAGGTTTTTGGGATAAAAAGAACTATCTTTTATTAGTTTTTTTTTCTACTTGTATCATCACTTGGGTAGTTTTAGCATACAACTCAAGATTATATATTTTGTTATAAAAATAGTATTGTATGGGG
>JAOBAT010055878.1:30689-50983 GCA_026413305.1 Hydrozoanthus tunicans
GACCTGTATATTATAACACTAGATGCAAAAAATGCTAACTCTGTGGTTGAATAATCATTATTGATTGTTTTCATATCAAGATTATATATTTTGTTATAAAAATAGTATTGTATGGGGGACCTGTATATTATAACACTAGATGCAAAAAATGCTAACTCTGTGGTTGAATAATCATTATTGATTGTTTTCATATCTGGTTTTGGTTACAAAGGGAATACTCTGAGCTTTGATTCATTATTATAAAAGATGTTGTGTTCTAATGTTTTAAAGGCAATGGTGACAGAAGACCCTGACTATGTGATCAGAAGATATGAGAGTGGAAATTATGCTTCAAATGAATCTACAAGGAAAGAATATCTCAAGGTAGTCTGTCATCCATTTTCACTTACTGAACATTTCACTTAAAGATGATTTAAGAACTATCTCTTTTGAACTGGTATTTTGATTTTTTCCAATTCTCAATTTTTGCTGACAAAGTCAAGATACCCTTTTTTAGGCATTGATGCTGACAGAAAGAACAAGATTATCAGAAATGGAACAGGTAGATATTTCTGGTCTAATTTCTTCTTGCAACACACATTTTTCAAAACATTTATTCACAGTTAAGGATGGCTAGTTTAACTCTTGATAAATATATAACTGACTGTAGTTATACATTTTTGTCAGCTTGTAAATACTGGTCGAGGGGATATGCTAGGAGGAAGGTCACCTCTTTTAAAACGCACAGCCTCTGGGGCAGAGGACAGCCCAGTTCATGTAGTAATGCAGACCCCAAAAGGTAAAAAGTTACATTTGAAAAGTCTTGCTAAAATTTTTATAGAAAATCTCTTTGCTTCCAACTATTGTGATAATTTCCCCTACATTTATATTATAGAAAATAATTTGAGCCTGGTTTGCGAATTTGATGGGGGGGGGACATTCGAATTTGAGCATTCAAGTTTTTCTATTCAATGTTAATCTCTGTTCGAATAATTGATAATCAAGTTAGCCGTATAGTAGATTTGTTATACACTTGCTACACAAAAAACTGTTCCCTCCCTATCCTGGTTAGGCCTTGCCTTGGCCCACAAATAGATCACCCCTTCTACCTCCTTCCCTCCCAAGATAACCTAGTGACTGTTATGTTGCTTGACTTTCATTGATTGCAGTAAGAAACTTCGTACCAGGAAAAGGTATAGAGTTTTAAATCAGCCAGAACCTTATTTCATACAGTCCTATGTCATGTTTGCAGTGCAGACACTCTGTGTAGCTGAATGATTCTACAATTTGAGTATACTTGGTTTGCAGGAGCTTTTTTCAAGGAGCAGCTGTGGAACACAATCAGGTTTCTCATTGGCTTGTTTCTCATTCTGTCTGTAATAGAGGCACAGCTACAGATGAAGAGTAAGTGTGGCCCAGAGTAATATAATCATATTTAATATAGTAGACCAGTCACCAACATCATTCTATAATGATGATGAAAATTATGACTTAATTTTTGTGATATTTTTGTTATTGTAGGTAATCAAAACGATACCTAGTTAAGTAAGGAAACAAGTGATTTTCTTCAAATTCAATTACTTTTTAATGATGTAGCAGTAGTTTTGCATGATTTCACTTTGGTGAGAATTGTTTTGCAAACACAACATCTTGATTTTTGCTCACACATGACAAACTAACTGCAATGGATGATAATTTGTAATTGCCCATGCAAAGTTGACTCAAATAGAGGGCAATAACCGATAAAATTGAGGGCCAAATTCCATCTGTGGTTTTTCTGCTATGTTGTTAATAGTTTAAGGACAGTTTCTGTTCTGATCATAATATTTAAGCTAATGTGTAAGTTGAAATAGTTTTTTTTTTTCACTAGAGGCAGTGCATACAATAAAACAATAGTTGATTCAGTAAAAAAAACAGTAAAATGATTCTTTGATTATTTTTAAAAAGAACCAGACTTGAGATAAGAAGTTAAGAAAACAGTTTAATTACAGTATATTTTATACGAAACTGAAAGACTGTAATTGTAAAAACTGCGCTTGCAATTAAAATAGTGCCAATCTTTCTTCCATTGTTCTATGCAATGAGCACAAGTTTTTAAGCAAAGTACCTTATACATCTAATGTTAGTTTTTTAAGCATAAAAGGTGAAAAGATCTTTGGGTTACTGTAACTGTGGTCCAATTTTTCTGGGTGCCGCTCACTTGAAAAACCTTGTTCTAACAGTGACAACAAATCAGAAGGAGATACTCCCTGACAACTCTGAGAAAAAGAGCAAATTCAGTGATGTGCAAGGGGTAGGTGTATCATATTGTGGAGTTAGTGTCAGTAGGAAATTTTATAACAAAGAGTTTGAATTGATCAAGCAATGGCAAAAGAAATATTCAATATTGTATCGTTAAAAAGTATGGGTTCCAAATTAACAACACAATATTTGTTGTGAAAGTTTGGGACTGGAAAGATTAACATTAAGCCCCTTAAGGTTACATTTTTAGCGACTACTAACATTAGCACATATGTCTGAGGAAGAATTAGCATCATTTAATTTTAGCATTTGGGAATTTTTAATGAAAGTTTGTTACACGTTTAACTTGCATGTTCAGGAACACAATATTTATTGTGTGTTGACTTTTACATCAGCATCATAGGAGGCATATAAATTAGGTGTAAATGTTAGAAAAGGGATCCTTGCCAGGAAATTGATGATGTACAAGTTGTTCGACATATCAGCAATCAAGCATAACACTCATTAAATTTCAAAATGGATTTTTGTCAATGCACTTTTAAATTGTTTCTTTATTATGCAGAGGAAGAGGGAGGGTTAGGGGTAGTACCTTTGTTTTAATGCTAACTAATTTTAGCAAGTACTAAATATTTACAATTTTTTTTAAATTGCTAAAATCGCTAACACTAGGAGCTGCTAAATATAGTTAGATTAACTAAAGTTGTTAAAAATAATCAGGCACTTTTAAAGATGTTTTTTTTTCTCACAATCAAAATGTTTGTTTGTCAGAAACGGTTATTTGTGTACACAGGTGGAAGAAGCAAAGCAAGAACTTCAGGAAGTAGTTGAGTTCCTAAGAAATCCAGACAAATTCAAGAGACTCGGTGGTAGACTTCCGACAGGTGAGACATTAGCTAACAGGGTGCCACTCCTTTTTTTTCATAAACCGTCATAAAACAGTTTTCTTTTTGCCAAGAAAAGATTTTTAGTATTTAATAATGATATGATTGAGATGTGATTTGTGTCAAAACTTCAAGCCAAACTGTGTCACTACCCAAAGTTTCTTAAGGAAATTTTTAGTAAAGTTTGTTTAATAAACCAACAGGTGTGCTGTTGATTGGCCCCCCTGGCACTGGGAAGACCTTGCTGGCCAAGGCAGTCGCTGGCGAGGCAGGTGTTCCCTTTTTCTTCTGCTCAGGGTCAGAATTTGATGAAATGTTTGTTGGGGTTGGAGCTGCAAGAGTCAGGAATCTCTTTGGTAAGAGCAACAGTTACTGACCTTTCACAAAATACAGCTATGTATTATTCAGTAAGTGTAGGTACCAAACATGGGTTACTGTATGTACAAGCAAAATATCATGACCAGACCAGCTGTTGTGTACTTTCAAGCTTACTGCAGATTTGCAGTTCAAGCTAATGATAATCAATTTGACCTTGGCTAGATCACTGTTGATAATGTTTCTTTAAGAAACACATTTTAATACTGCCACTTGTCTCAGCTGACTTGGCTTATACAAGTTACTTTGGGGGATTTTGTCTGGCATTTGACTAGTATTGAGTTCAGAAAAAGTTAAAAACTCTTGCTTAGTTTTAGCAGATATGAATCTGTTAATTATGGTTAAAATCACCACTTTAGAAGTGTTTCTTAACATATTTTGTTTCTACAGCTGCTGCAAGGGAACATGCACCATGTATTATCTTTGTGGACGAACTGGATGCAATTGGTGGAACTCGTATTGTGCATGACCATCAGCCGTACTCTCGCATGACCTTGAACCAGCTGTTGGTGGAGCTGGATGGGTAAGTACATTTAGGTTTACTTTTTCTGCATTTAGTGCTCACTTCTGTAGCTGCCAACAACACCATCATCAATACTCAAAAAATGGTATGGAATAATTAATTTTTAAGAAGTGTTCTTACTCCCCATCTTCTTCTACACCTTTCATGTAAATCCATTACTTGAGATTTTAGTGTGTTAAATATTGTTTATGTTTATGTTGTTATTATTGTTATTGTTACAGCTTTGACAAGTCAGAAGGGATTGTAGTGATAGGAGCAACTAATTTTCCAGAAATTCTCGACAAGTAAGTGAGCTATTTCATTCAGTTTTAACTGACAGTATTTGTGATAGAGATATACCTTCTTCCATAGGAACATTAAACAGTTGAAATGATAATGATAAAATGATACAATCATTGTTAGTTCATTAGACAGAACTTCCAATCTCTATTTCCTAGATTTTATCCCTCCTGGTATATTTTAGGTTTTTGCTTTACAAAGTCTTTGAAATGCTGATTATTATTAGAAAGCTGGAAAACTCATGATCAATAAAACAAGAAAAGCTTTTCAGGGTTTGATTTTTTTAATTGTTCTGGTTCATCTGGACATCAGTTTAAATTAGCTCATTAAAGAATAGTTTGTTCATGAAAAGTGTAGCACAAGTTTGTTATTAAATATGTGTTCTTTCTTCATTCTGTGTTTGTTTTTTGGGGGGGGAGGGCTTTATGTTGCTGTACAATTAATGGCATTACTTGGTAACAACCCTAAGAAACCCCCATTGAAATACTTTTAAAAGTAATACCCCTAAGAAACTCCCATTGAAATACATTTAAAAGTAATACCCCTAAGAAACCCCCATTGAAATACTTTTAAAATTCCTTGAAAGTCCTGGAAATTTGACTTTCAGGAAGTGTACAAACCCCTGAAGTACTGCTATGGAGAGTTTTGTTTAAATTAAACATTTTTGTTTTGCAGCTCCTTGTACTAAGATTATGTTGAACATGAACAAGAGTGATGCATATGTTTTCCATTTTCAGGGCTCTTGTTAGACCAGGCAGATTTGACACAAAAATCAATGTAACTATGCCAGACATTAAGGCCCGGTTTGAAATTCTTAAGGTTCATCTTAAGAATGTTACTGTTGCCGATGGTAAGCCGTACTATGTTTTCCAACTATAAGATCCAGTTGCATAATTAATATAATTTATGCTTTCCTCAATACCTCTTATTTACCAAGCACAACTGACAAGTGTTTTCCATTCTTAGGGCCCAGTCAAGGTTGTTAGGAAAAATCAAGAGGCTGTAACTTGGCCTATATTGACCAGTCAATGAGCTTGATTAGCTATCTAATATTATATATCATTGGCTATTAGAGGGGATAAATAGCTTTTTTACTGTGGTAGCAGTCTATGTTGCTAGTTACAGACCTTGAATTGGCCAACCTCAGCAGGCACGACTACTCAGCCATATAATAACTTTAGGTATCTCTACAACTCCATACAGTGGTTCTGTTCACTGATGTTGCAGTTTTTATGTTTTGTGGCATTACTTTGCGAAGGATGAGTAATAGTAATTATAATTTTGATTAACTGCCTGTGGTGATTTGGCCAAGCACTGTGTTTGACACATAATCTTAGTGTTGTGAGTTTAAGCCGTGGTGAGACTACTGTGTTGTGTCCTTGAACAAGATACTTTACCTGACTTGTTCCTGGCGACTTAGCTGTATAAAATGAGTACAAGCTTCTGCTGGGGGCTAACCTGCGATAGATTACTGTCCTGTCCAGGGGATCCTGGGGATACAAGGACAAATATAGTCCTCTTAGGCTCAAAAAGGGGTTTAGCTTCTATTTTCTTGCAAAACCAGACAGAAATAAATTTTATGTCTAATGATTATCTGCCAACAGAGGTGGATGTCCATGTGCTAGCCAGAGGAACACCGGGCTTCTCAGGTGCTGATCTGGCAAACCTTGTCAATCAAGCAGCTATCCGTGCTGCTGCTGATGGTGACCCAGCAGTCTCCCTTAAACACCTAGAGTTTGCCAAGGACAAAATTATAATGGGTAAGAAATGCAGAGCTTTTTTTGAAGTACTGAAGCTACACTCTTCCAAAGCATAATCGCTTTGACACAGTTTTCGGTATGCTTGGTTTTTTAGTGGTCCAGAGATTTCTGTGATCGACATATTCAGAATAATTTTATTTATGTATAGCTATACAATAATATTGAGAAGTTTATAGGCAGCACTTTGGTCTAGTTTGTTAAGTGGAAACAAATAAACTATGAAAGCTGATGTTAAAATAAGAAACCTACTACACTAAAACATTTGCCTTTGTTCCTCTCAGGACCAGAACGTAAGAGTGCAGTCATCGAAGCCCAGAACAGGGAACTGGTGGCATGGCACGAGGGAGGACATGCTATCGTTGCTCTTAACACCCCAGGTATAATAACTGATGGGTCAGGGTCTGATCCCTTTTGTATTCATTGAGTACCATGTGATGACGAGTTTAACCAGTCCTATTTTTTTTAATCGTCCGTTTTATTTGCTAATGAACATAGATATCATTCCCATAGCGAGGGTATCCAAAACACATTTTTAGATTGCGGAAAACTAGATACTACAATATGGTAGTTTTGAAATTTTGTTTCAAATTGTGTAAGTTTGTCTTAATATTACCTTTACTTCTCTATTTTTTTTAGAACCTGCTGTAGTTTTAGTTCTTAAATGGTTCCAGAAAGATTTCCCCATAGTTACTTAACGTTTGCTTTTTGTGTATTCTTAAGGTGCTCAGCCAGTTCATAAAGCAACAATAGTGCCACGTGGACAAGCCCTTGGAATGGTATGATTTTATGATTGATGTGGTTTTGACTATATTTGTGGTAATGATGATGGTTTGGGAAATTGTTTTGGTATTCGTATGGTTTGGATGTTGGTAATGGTTGTTATACTGTGTTTGATAGTATTAGTGTTGGTAAAGCTAATGCTAAAGGTTATGGTATTGGTTTTAGCATCAGTTATGCTAACAACAGCTTTGGCAGAGTGATTTGCACCTTGGGTTAAGATCTGAAAATACCACAGCTTCTGGAGAAACCGTGTTGCCTACACTACTTTGGCTGTACTGTAGACATTTGCATGACAGATTTGAGATTAATGTGTCAATTTTTAATTCAGTTTTTTTAGATTATTTTTCATTTTTAGTTGTGTGGTGTATTTCGTTAGTGTTCCAACATTAGTATGGGACTGGATTGATTGATTGATTGACTGACTGATTGATTGATTGGATGACTGATTGTTTGATTGATTGACTGATTGACTGATTGATTGACTGATTGATTGATTGATTGACTTATTGATTGATTGATTGACTTATTGATTGACTAATTGATTGATTGATTGACTGATTGATTGATTGACTGATTGATTGATTGACTTATTGATTGATTGATTGACTGATTGATTGATTGACTTATTGATTGATTGATTGACTGATTGATTGACTGATTGATTTATTGATTGGATGACTGATTGTTTGATTGATTGGATGACTGATTGTTTGATTGATTGACTGATTGACTGATTGATTGACTGATTGATTGACTGACTGATTGATTGATCGATTGACTTATTGATTGATTGATTGATTGACTGATTGATTGATTGATTGATTGACTGATTGATTGATTGACTTATTGATTGATTGATTGATTGATTGATTGATTGACTTATTGATTGATTGATTAATTGATTGATTGATTGATTGATTGATTGACCCTCATACTATTTGTGGGTGTTGTGTCTACAGGTTGCCCAACTGCCAGAAAAGGATGAGTTGAATTGGTCCAAAAAACAGCTTTTGGCCAAGCTGGATGTGTGCATGGGGGGACGGGTGGCAGAGGAGCTTATCTTTGGACAAGAGAACATCACAACTGGTTGGTTGCTGAAATAAACTTTTCATTTGTTTTAAGACTTTACACAAGGGCAATTATTTTCTCTTTTTCAACAGTTTTAAGTGCATCGACGCCTGATACCACATATTTCTCTTAGGCTATCAAATGCAGGCTCACACAGGCCACATGCTCACAAGCTTAATACTTCCCCACCCCAACCTTTAGTTTACTTTCAAACTATTTCGTTTTGTCATATATATGTGTTACTTGTTCCATAGCCAACGAGTCTAGGTATATGCTGCGTTTTTTGTGCCAAATGGGAAGAAATTTTATTTTTTAGGCTTGAAAGCTCTCTGCATTTGTTGTCTGAAATGCCACAGTAATAAGTTGCCACTGCAGTGTTTTTTAACGAAATATCATTTCCCGTATGTAGGTGCCTCCAGTGATTCCGAGCAGGCGACACAGATCGCAAGAAGAATGGTGACCAGTTTTGCTATGAGCGACAAGGTAACCTTGCGTTCTGTTCATTACTGTACGTGTTCGTGAGTAAGTACAGCCTGTTTCTGATCTGTGGTTGAGACTTTATATACTGTTGTTACTGTTAATACTGGTTTACTGACTGGGGTTTAACTTTAACAAAAAAACTTTTTTGAAATAATTTGCAGGAGGATGGGTTTGGTTATATTTTTCCCTTTATGGCCTATTACGTGAGATTCTTGGTCATGAGACAAGTATCTCACTTTTTTGGTGGCTTACCCTCCGTTGATCATGCATAGCTACCTTGAAATATTCGCGGAACCGCTCTAAGTTATGAAAAACTTGACTGTGGGTGTAAAGCCTCTGTATGTTTCGTTCTGTTTATAAACAACAAATTACACAATTGTTAGATTTAGGTCATATTGTCTTCACTACCCTTGGACCTCTTGAGTAGTTGGAAAATCCAACAGACTTTACAACCCGAAAATAGGGCCTAAAGTTAAACGTCCTTGTCCGAGTCATATCTTGGATGTTGTTAAATTGGGTAGTCTTACATGAAATTAACGGAATCGAACGTGTTAAACTTATTTATGAATTGTTGCTCGTTTGAGCAATATTTGTGCAACCTTCTTTGTGCCGCCGCTGACCAACTTTAATTGGTTTGTGCCTTCGTAGGTCGGCATGGTGAATCTGAAGGACGATGAGAAGATGAGTCCGGAGCTGCAGTCTCTGGTAGAGAATGAAGTCAAACAACTAATAACGGTAACCAGTCTTCCCATGTTTGTAATAGAGAGACTTAGCAAAAGACAACGCGTGACTTCTGTTTACGTGCGCGTACACAGCTTGCGAGGTCAAGAGAAGATGACGTCACGTCGTGAACGCAACGCGAAAACATCAAAACCCCGTCCTGAAAAAGAACGCGAAGTCACGTTGACGTCGCTCTGTTTTTTGCTAAATTAATCTAAAGGGCGCCGCAAGATTGTGGTGGTTCACGAGTTCTGTCGACGTGATGTCATTTTTTACCTCCGAACGTGCGTTGCGATCCGGTTTTACAGATCGTAGGTTAATTGTACGTGAGCTACTCTTTAGTCCGCCAGAGTTAATCTATGAATCGGAATGGCCATGGCAACTCAGATATAGTCTCGCGCACTGCCTTACTCTACCACGCTCGGCATACTATGTGAGCATTCACTTCGTGCGGCGTAGTGTTTTTGTGAAATGATCTAACATGGCAAAATCCAGGTGGCTGAGCAGAGATACTGCTATCACTTTAAAAAGCTAGCCAGGATAAACTATTCAAATCAGTAACCAAGTACTCGGTGTATGTTAATTAAAAGACCTAGATGCCCAGTCTTTCCCGTTATTAGTTATCGTTGCCCCCCAGTTTCCCAAAACAACTGGAAACGCAGTTTTTTATTGGCTTCAACGCAGTTGCAGTATTTTAAACGATAGTTATTCAGCCAAAACATTTCATGAGCTTTAAAAAATTTATCAATTTTTAGGTAGTACATTAAATATTTCAGCTAATGTAGTAGCTTCTAATTGTAACAAAATTCGACAATCTTTTGCCAGATCATGTAAGATTGACTTTAGTTTTGTTGTCATGGGCAGGACGCTTATCAGCGAGCCAAGCGTGTACTTCAGACGCACGCTAAGGAGCACAAAAGGTTGGCGGAGGCCCTGCTCAAGTACGAGACACTCACAGCTGAGGAGATCCAGCTGGTGATCAAGGGCAAACCGTTAGCGCGATCGATTTGATCTTCGTGAGCTGATCTGACAAATGACAACTACATCTGTACCGTGCGCACTTGGACTGTCATGGTGTTCAGTCGTTTGATTGATCGAACAGTTTAATTACCACTGAATCCTTTTTGTTCAATCAAGCCATTACAGTCATCTCGGACTCGTTACCAGTGTCCGGCGAAACCCGAAAAGTCAAATGAGCCTGTGCATGAAAAAGCAGCCATTATTAGTTACACCCAGGATAGTCTAGGTAATTACTAGTGTTCAAATTACTGAGCCCGGACGCCAACTGATGGTGAAACAAACTGAGTACACGTTACAAAAACGTGTCAGAAGTCTAGAGACAAATTATCAAATAACAACCTAAGGTGAATACTCCAAATGAGCCTGCAACTCTCGTCCCCCCACCCCCTCCCTTTCCCGGCACTTATTAACTGCATAAGTTTCAAACTGTGGCCGTATTCAGCTTTGTATTAGCTTTTCACAGATCTCGTAGGCATTTGAGTAACTAAAGAGAAAGTTGGTTAACTTTTCACATTTTATCCGGTAACCCAGTCTCTAATCTCACTAAAGGTTATCTCTCTTTATCACACTCTTGGAATCTCCGATCGTCTCGGGGCGAGAGCTCGTGGGGTCTGGCTTCCACTTGATTGTACTCAGCTGCAATCATTACTGATAACTTGATTAGATTTTAATGAACTCGAGGTTTTTCACATGGTCACTCCTACCATCTGAGCAGGTTTTGAAATGACTAGAACGGTTAATTTGGACCATTAGTCTTTTGTCGAATTTTAATTATTAGCCAGGCCTTCTAAATGTCTTAAAATGGGTTTTACAAAGGTCGTTTACCAAACTCCAAGTTTCTTTTTTCTCTGTCATTCCTCTCCCTTCCGTGTATAATTCAATTATTGTTATTAAAATTGCGGTTAGTTACTTTCCTAGTAACAACAGAAGCGTAAAAACTTAATTTGTATGATTAATGATATTTACTGCTCTCTCGTGAAATCTTGTACAACTTGAGGAGCAAAATGAATAAAGACTACAAGTCCTGATCATTTTGCAGAAGTTTGGACAGAATCCAGAAACAAGTTTTTCAGACATTTTACGGTCCTGAAGTTCCTTGGGTTTCTAAAATTTTTCAGTGGCCTTCAACTAACTAATTTTAAGATATTTTCCTTTGATATCCCCAATTTTTGTCTTTCCGGCCATATCAGTCTACGCTCACCCACTGGTACCCAACGACGTCGGGTGTGCAACAGTTGCATAGACTGGATCTGAAGACAGCCGATGTCAATAGTGTTCGCAATTTGACAACAATCCTGACCTCAGCAGCTAGGAAGCGATGGGCGACCCAGGTTTAGCCACAAGGGGGGGGAGGGGGGGGGGGGGCAGCTGACATTTTACAGTGTTTGTTTGGGGAGCGGAGCTTGAGACAAAAACTTTGACTGGGAATACCTTCTCAAAGGACGAATACCCCTAACCCAGGGGTAATTGCCATGGCAACCAATAGCCTTAGTTAAGAGTTAATCCTGGTTTGAAATTAATCGGCTTTAGAACAACCGGCGCCTGTAGATGGTAATGGGTCAATCACGTGCACTAACACACTTCACTAACTAGTTCGAAACCCTTCTAGTTCCCACTAGAAGACGGGCTAAATTAAAGTCCTTGACGGAGACGGTTTGGCGAAAGAAGGCCAAACATGAAAAAATTTCGCTCTGATTTCAGAAACGCTTTAAATCAGCAACGACAAATAACTTTAATGGCAATTCTTTAAAAATACATTGGAAAAAGAGTATCAAAATTGGTTAGAAAAACCTTTAGGATAGACACCGCTATTGTCAGTTTCGATAGTAAGTGGGTGTGTTCAAAAACATTTGCGGTGAACAATGGCTGGGCCGGATTCGTCGTACTCTTGCTTGGAAATCCACATCTGTTGGAAGGTTGAGAGCGAAGCAAGGATGGAACCTCCGATCCAGACGGAATACTTCCTCTCCGGCGGGGCAATGACTTTAATTTTCATGGTTTGCGGAGCAAGGGAAGTGATTTCCTTCTTCATTCTATCGGCGACTCCAGGGAACATGGTAGAACCACCGGAGAGAACCGTGTTGGCGTAGAGATCCTTACGGATATCAACATCGCATTTCATGATGGAACTGTAGGTTGTCTCATGTATTCCGTTGCTCTCCATCCCAATGAGGTCAGGCTGGAATAAAACCTCTGGACAACGGAATCTCTCGTCGCCTATGGTAATAACCTGTCCGTCAGGTAACTCGTAGCTCTTCTCTAAGTGTGAGCTAGTTTCCGCGACCCTCTTTTCGGCCTCGGGGTCCAGCGCAACATAGCAAAGCTTCTCCTTGATGTCACGTACGATCTCTCGCTCGGCTGTGGTAGTGAAGGAATAGCCACGCTCTGTCAGAATCTTCCCCAGATAGTCGGTCAAGTCCCTGCCTGCCAGATCAAGACGAAGGATGGCATGGGGAAGAGCATAACCCTCGTAGATTGGTACAGTGTGGGTGACACCATCTCCGGAATCCAGAACAATGCCGGTAGTACGGCCTGATGCGTACAGGGACAACACAGCCTGGATAGCTACGTACATTGCCGGAGAGTTGAACGTTTCGAACATGATCTACAAAAAAAGAACGCGCTAAGTTTATTTTGAGCAGGGCTAATTAATTTCTGGTTTAAAAATCCTTCAGTCCAAACACAATCTATTCTCCTGGGTTGGACTAACGCTTTGCATCTAAACCCGTGTTCAGAAGAATGTGTTTAGTTTGGTCAATGCCTATTTGTCGTTACCGAATTTCTTCTTATGTAACATTTGCCATTTTTATACTAAAAACGAACTATTCGCCTGGACAAACTATAGGACAAACATTTGTAGCTCGTCTTGTTATGCACCTCCGGTATAAAGACGGGCACAAGACGTTTTTGCGTATTCGGCACGTCCAGACGAACTAACTTTTGTCAGTATTTCGTCCAGACGAACTACCTTTTGGGCGGTATTTCGTCTTTCAAGACACATTTCGATGGCAACTCTGTTTATACGTCTTGTGCTTGTCTTTATACTGGGGGTGTATAACTAGACGAGCTACAAATGTTCAAGAACTGAGCTCAAGAACGAAAAGACGCTCGGGAAAATAAGACATCCAAAGACATATTTATGTATAAAAAAATAAATTAGTTTATAAAGAATCCGCGTCTGCGAAACTAATCAAACTCTTTAAAATAACCAGTTTGTACATGTGGCCAAATACAAGCACAGAAAACTTCTTCTAAGACACTCATGCAGTTCTTCGTGAGTAAACTGTTTTCGATGTTGATAAGAACGACATTTTATGAAAGTTTAATTTCAAGCAAACCGGTAGTGCACGAGGTTGTGTTTCAAAACAATCCGTGTCTTGCTTAATCTCATACAGCGTTGTTTTTGCTTGCTTATGAAGTGAACCAGTTGTTTTGGCCAGTTGGCCCAAATTTTAACTAAATATGACTATGACTTGACACTCTGTTTTGTAAACATCGCTGTCAAAGAAGAAACAAAAGTTTGCGTTTGAAAAACTCTTGTTGGAATCCTTTAAAAAGAAAAGTCTAAATGGAAGAGTTGCGACTTGATTAAATTCAAAGCAACATCAATTTGAATTTTTTCTGCCGTCCGTTGTTTTTAGTAGTCGAAAGTTTTTTTTGCATAAAAGATGCTTCAGTTGTGGAGTAACTTAAGCAGGACTTTAAAGTAAAGAATGAAACTGAAATGAAACTTTTCCTGTCAGCATCTACAGGTTCATCGAAATTTAAAGACTACACTATAACACCGAAAGAAACACGGTTTTTCAGTTTTGTAACTCAAAGGTCGAATGTGTGAAAGTTTGTTGTGGTGCTGTCTCAATAGTGGATATGGCTCTAGATGATCAAACAGAGTTTGCAGTGCCAGACTGTTAACGAGGCATGCACTTGTAGAACACCAACTTTCTAACATTGTAACAAAACGGAAAAACTTAGCTATGTCACCTGTTTGAAATACTAGAAACAAAACAAATTACTAACTTAGACTTTTTTTAAAAAAGTATAACCAGTGTTTACTAAAAAGAAACTTTAAAAGAATGGAAACGCTCAACTTGTTTTACTCGAAATAAGCTAGTGTTAAGGTATTGATAAAATAACGAAATATCCGTTTCTCTCATTGGCTTATCTTGTTATTCACCTGTGTCATTTTTTCTCTGTTTGCCTTTGGGTTGAGTGGAGCTTCAGTAAGTAAAATCGGATGTTCCTCTGGAGCTACACGAAGCTCGTTGTAGAATGTGTGGTGCCATATCTAGAAACGGAAAAGATAGAGGCAACGTTTGTTTTAATGTTTTATCATTTGGGACGCTTTTAAAACGGAAAATAAACTCAGACCTTTTCCATGTCGTCCCAGTTTGTAACAATGCCGTGTTCGATGGGGTACTTAAGTGACAGAATACCTCTCTTGCCTTGAGCTTCATCGCCGACGTACGAGTCTTTCTGCCCCATACCAACCATCACTCCCATATGGCGAGGACGGCCGACGATGGAGGGAAAAACTGCACGAGGAGCATCATCTCCAGCGAAGCCGGCTTTGCACATACCAGAGCCGTTGTCAATAACCAAGGCGGCAATCTCGTCTTCATATGGATCCATGTCAACCAGATATTGAATAGAGTGACAAGAGATATCCTCTTCCCTGAGATACTAAACCGCTTCCGTGTCTGGTCTGCGTCAGTGATATGCGTCCAAACAGTGTTTGCAGGTGCTGGCTGCTTGTCAGTAAACTTCTAAACACTGGCCGCGTCTGAATCTCGGTCCAGTCCTCTTAATAATTCCTTCTTCATTCTCTCGTCATACTTTTATATCAAAAGGCCTTTAAGAAAACTAACAGTCAAAATGGGGAATTTCACGGTAGGGATGGCCGTCGGAAAAGTCCCCGAAATACCCTAAAAAGATACCAAGGGATAAAAATTTTCTACTCCGGCTAAAAAATACCTCTCGGTTTTAAAATTACCCTAAAAAATACCAATGGAAAGCTGAAATTCTTCCCTAGGTATAGCTAGCTGGTCGACGCTAATTCCCCTCGAGTTGCGCTGAACGTGTTCTGAAATAAGTACAGGCGCGCGGACGTTCGCAAAAGGACTTTTGTCTTAAGCCCAATAGATTTAAACCAAGATTAACTCTTAACAAAACCTAATGGTTGTCATGGAAATTAACCCTGGATTACACTAGCCGTCTTTTAGTTTGAAAAACTCGGCCCAGATCATTAGGCCAGCGCTTATCCCCGGTTTCCGCAGTGTTTAGAGGATGAGAATCTTTGATTTTCCCTAACCTTAGAGTCCTCCTACATAACTGTCCGGCGGCTAGTGGACATGTCAGGTAGACTAATACATTACAGGTTAGCCCCAGCAGCAGCGTATACTGACTGATGCAGTAGGTTCGAAAGGAACAGGTTGGATAAAGCCGGTCTTTCTTGAAGGACACACAACGCACTGGTCTGACCGGGGCTCGAACTCAGTTGTAACCCTACTGTTAACCACTCGGCCACTGCGCCGCCTGCAGTTTTTTAAAGGGGATAGACTGGAAAGGAAAAGAAAGGGAACCCTTCTTTCCGCCCCTCGCCCCATTCCTTTTTGCTCTCGTCCGCGCGTCCATTTCCTCTTCCCAGTCTCCTATCTGACGACCGCGCTTGTGTTTACGATCTCCCGGCGAAAGAAGGGACTGTTTCGCAGTCTATAAAAGGGATGACGATTGAGTGCCTTCTGTTTCCGTCGATAAATAAATTTTAAAAGTTTCAAAACATCAATTATTTTTTACAACATGTTTAGGTTCGTTATAGTCAGGTCCGCATCCTGAAAATTCCCGCTGATCTATTGAAGCAAGGTACCCTGCGGTGCAGTCCGGGGGGAATCCTGATATGACAAAGCGTTTGCCGCGCATTGCCGAATCCGTGCTTTGTAGACAATTAGCCGTTATAACACCATCTTGTTCCAAGTCACGTCGATTACTGTCCGCGATCGCTCAATGGAAGGATTTTTATCCGAGCTTTCACTCCAAACTTGAATTTTTGCAGCTTCGGCGCCATCAGTTTTTTTATACTTTATATAGCCACGTACGTGCTTGAATTGTGGACATATTGGCTTCCCAACGACCACAAATTACGACCAATATAACCCTTTCAAACTCACAATACATGGTTCGACATGGTGTTCTTCTACGCGTCAGCTAAGGGGATATTCTTTGATTAGTAGTTGAATAATGTTTGGATACGCAAGAAATGTATTTTTGATTTTATGACTATGATTTTTTTATTTTTGTCTAGCTATTTCACAACAAACTTTTCTTTACTGCTCAATTGAATTGTCACATTTTTGTTTCTCACACTCAACTCATCATATATTTTCTTAGCTTGGAGATGCATTTCTCATTACTTTATTTTTTCAGTACGCAGGAAAACAAAAAAAATGAAAATATGAATTTTAAAAAATCTCAATCGTTTCACTGGGAGCCCGCGCTGTTTGTGACTATAAAGAAAAGTGTGCGTGCGCACGTTGTTGTTGCTCGGGCAACTGCAATCACAATCACTTTGCAGTTGCTTGAAATTTGCGGTCATATTTCAGTTCTGCTTGAAGTTTTCAACCGTCCATGGTCGAAGTTTAACGATTTATTGAATGTATGATATATAGAACAGAATATAATGACAGAAAATACGACAGAAGTTTCTCAGCTTGAACTCGTTTCAACAATCGGATTTGCAGGTACGGTTTTTACTCTGTGTACAGTGTAAGATGACTTTCATATGTCATTTGTTTTCCCGTCGTTTAGCGCAAGTGTAGCAAAATTTGATGGTTATAAACACCACCAGTTATCTTTTATATTCTCCGTTTAACGAATTTCCAGTGTTCTAAGTTAAGGATTTAAACCAACACTCCTTACTTTCAGTGATAAACAGAGCTACTTCTTGCCGTATAGTTGCCATCATGTAAAGCACGCGGTTTTAAATAATTTTAGACTCTTTATTAGTTTATAGAGATTTCAAAAATTCCAGTAGGTCCAAAAATTGGAAATAATATTGAAAATGAATTTTAATTTTCATTAGTTTAGAAACTGTAGACAGTCACAAGTAAACTGATCCTTACGTAAAGGGGTGGCCGTACAGGAAAATAAAAAATAAATAAACTGTTAATGCGTTTTTTCTTAATCCACATTTACCGAAGATTTTGTAAATAAGTTGTTAGTATTGATATTAATGTTAAATTATTATCGATTTTATGTTTTACCGAATTTTAAAATTAAGACTAAATCAAAGCTTGCGACCATATAGTTAAAATGTTGGCCTACTAAACCTGGAGCGATTGATATCAGTCAAAGGTGATCATTATTCTTGGGTATTTTAGAAAGAAAAGTATAAAAAAAAACTCATGACTGCAGTTTTGTTTGCACAAAAGCCAATGTTGTTAATTTAACATACCATATTTGATGTACCAATCTAGTAAATCTGACTTTTGAACGTTTTCTGAACCCCTTTCTTCTAATCAGTTCAATCTTGCTACTGATTTGTCTTAGATCTAGCCAACTATCAGATTATAGGTTTATACCCTTTAAAAACACCTAGATTTTATACTAATGTAGTAATGAACACATTTCCTTCCAGGTGCAGTGCCAGGCGGCCTGCTCGTTCATCCAGATAGACAACATCTTATTTATCCACTGGGTAATACAGTTGTTATCCAGAATCTGTCAACTTATCAACAGAAATGCCTGTCTGGACACACAGACAATGTATCTTGTTTGGCAGTTTCAAAAAGTGGTAGATTCCTTGCATCAGGGCAAGTGACACATATGGGCTTCAAAGCAGATATTATTGTTTGGGACTATGAAAGCAAAGAGTTATATTGCCGACTGACACTCCACAAAGTCAAAGTCGAGGCCCTAGCATTCTCACCCAATGATAAGTATGTTGTCTCACTTGGAGGGCAAGATGATGGAACGTAAGTACCTGGCAGTTAATTAATCTTATTTCATGGAAACTTAAGCTTAAGCTAAAAAGTTTCAAGTAATAGCTAGGTACAGTAAGTGTTTGCAAGGAGATGATAAAGTCCTCTATAATTTCTTTTTTGATACATTGTTTTCAAAATATAGCCTTCACCTGTATACATATTAAAATGTGCTTAAGTATGTAATGTAGAATTAGTAGAAATATATAGTACTTGTGTTTAACACCATACCCCAGATTATCAGCTACAAAGTTTAAGTGATAATCCTCTTAATAAGTTATAACTAAGAGACAATGTATATAATTTATTTTTCATGGTACCTTTTTCTCTGCATGTGCAGTAGTTGTAGTTATATTTTTAAAAAAATTTGATTATCAATTCAAACTTGTAAGATTTATCATATAAAGTTAGTGTTAATAGTGATTTTTGACTTCGTAGCTAATCAAGTTTTGTTCCATAGGGTTGTTGTGTGGGATTTGAAAAAGAAAGAAGCCGTTTGTGGTAGCCCGGCAGCAGTTCAAAGCTCAGGAACAACCTATGCCATTACATTTGCCAATAATAGTGATGACATATTTATTACTGGGGGCAAGTAAGTGAATAGAAACTTTCTTTATCTGACTTATAACAATGATTAATGTGTTTATTTATGTGTTAACTATGTTTATATACAAATAATTTTATACAAAATTAAAATGCAATTCTGGCAAAGAGTGAGGGGGCTTGTGAAGTATGTGTCAGCCCATCAAAAATTGTATGGGGGGGGGGAGGGGCAACATTTTTCTTGTAACTCACAATTTCCAAAATAATATAAAAAAATATTTTAAAAATAAAGAAGGCAAATGAATGTGGTTAGATAGTGACTTTAGGTTAAAAGAGAGGACATTTTACTGTCTATTATAACTAGCAACAACAGACAATCAAAGCTTACAAGGCATAAAATGTTAAGGTTTTAATTATAAAATGCTAATATAATGAATGCCTTGATAAGGATCAGTGTTTTTTAGGAATTAACATTTTTGTATTGTATTCTGTTCTATACAATATATATTTAATAACTATAATTTAAACATTTTTATTTTAAGAAAGTTCTATGTTGTTTAATCATTTGTTTCTTAAATTTTTAGCAAAACACTAAGAGTATGGGAACTGGATCGAGCAAACAGAAAGATAAAACCAACAGATTGTAACATGGGCCAGTTGAAAAGAATTGTCAAATGCATTCAGGTACTAACTTATGATTAATAGTTTGTAATTTTAGTTTGTTTGCAATATTCCCATTCCTTGGTTTGATACAATCATGCTCTTGATCAGCAGTTTGATTTTTTTATATATAGTTTGTTATAATATAAGATAACATTAATTGATAGTAAACATGTATTTAAAAAAAATTTTAGTACTTACTAAATCTAGTTGTATATTTGTGTTGAATCGTGGTTTATCTTAGGTTACTGAAGATGATGAATCCTTTTTTTGTGGAACAACAAGTGGAGACATTTTAGCGGTATGAAAGCTTTTTTGTTGTTCTTGTTTTCAGTCTGTGAGAGCCTTAGCAGGGAGTGAGTAGAAATTTTTTTGAATCAATAAGTTCCATTTCCTTGTAAAATTGTACTTTGTAATAGCTGTACACAGCTTTAAAATTGGGATAAGGGATGTAAGCAATTTTAAACCAGTACACATGTACTATAATACTTTCTTAACTTCTTAACTTTTATCTTCCAATCTATGTATTAAACTATTGATTTCATTTATCAGGTGAATGTCAAAACCAAGCTATTTTCTCATTTTGGACCTGAAAAGGATAAATTTAGCCAGGGAGTTATGGCACTACAGCTGATGAAGACTGGAGATATTTTAGTTGGTGCTGGTGATGGTACAGTTGCCCAAGTGAAAATATCTGCAAAGTCAAGTGATAGGAACAGAAACACTTTCATTTACAAGAAAATAAAGTAAGTTAAATACTAATTAGGTAGTTAAGTTTTAGGAGGTTAAAAACTTTAATGATATTATAATACTTTTAATAAAGTATGTCTGTAGGTTTTGGCTGCTTTGATGTTTTTTCCAGTCAGTGCATTTTTATTACCTTTTATTACAGAGAAAAATATGCTGTTTGTTTATGAATAAAAATTAACTTTTTCAAGGTAAACCACTTTTATAGAAAATATGTAGTCGAGTAATAATTATATCCAACTAGATATTATCTGTAGTCTTAGACAGG
>JAOBAT010055879.1:0-27668 GCA_026413305.1 Hydrozoanthus tunicans
GTATGTGCCGCCACCCACCACCTTCCCTGACAAAATTGGGTTCCTTAAAAATACCATTGTTTTGACTTCTTCCCTAATTATGCCCATCAATTCTCCCCAAGTCGCAGTCACTTTCTCGATAGAATTTCCTTAAAGTGCCTACGGCAAGAAAAGTTTTATTATCTCAGTGGATAAACCTTGCCAAATGAAGAATGGGAGTGATAAAAATTTTGTCGAAATCTTTTATAATTCTCGCGATACTAACATTGTTTTCAAGTGATGCGTCACTGCACATACGCGCAATTTTCAGTTTTTTTAAATCTGCCGCCAATCCATTATCTTTGGATGAATTTGAGCCAAACCTTGACTGGTGACGTATCTTCAAGTTTGCCTCAAAATAGTATTAATTTTTCATCGTCATGGTTACAAACTTGATCCCAGGCCCCCATTTAATTTTTTTTCTGTTATTCGAAGAGCTTTCACAAAGGCAATTAAGCTAAATCTAATTTTTTTTTCTCTTTTACATGTTAAGAAGAACAGAAATTATGTTGTAGTGAGTTGCACAACATCTGATTTGATGATAAACCTCATTAGTTCAGAAATTCTCAATTGGAGGCGCTTGAGCCCAGTTTGTTGCCATGACAACGAGAATTAACTACTATACTCCGAAGAAAACCTCGAGGTACAACATAAGTCCAAGGTCGGCTTGAATTCGTTCAAATGTTATGGAATTGCAGCAAAATGTTTCTTAAAAATATTGAAAGTTTGCCTGTAAATGCAGTGACGTCATCATTTAAAAGCATTTTAAAATATTTTAACATTAAAATTTCTCGAGAACCATAAATGATTTTGACAAAACTTTTTCACCCCTATTCCTCATTTTGCAAGGCCTATCCACTGATATTTCATGTCATAGGCACTTGAAACCACCATAAGTCGCGATATAATCCAGCGCCGAGTTTAAAGGACACGGAGTACACGTTTTTTAAATAAGAACTTGTAAAATTGGCCGAGGCTAATTGATTTTAGTTTTTAGGCGATTTGAGCCTCAAATTGTTCTTAAACTCATCTTTTTTCTATGTAACAAGACAACGGTGTTGTAATACATGAATGTATTGCTTAGAATGTGAACGAATTATTGAAAATTTCTTTTTTGTTATTTAGGCGTCTAAGTCTGGAACTCAATTTCAGAACAGTTTAAAAGTAAACCACGATCCTCTTTTAACAAACTTTTAGTCAACTCCTTTATCAATACACATAATAATACTTAAATTCTTGTCTTATCTCCTAGTTCCATTTCGAAAAATTCCAAACCATTCCCCTTGTTATTTGTTTTGTTTGTCTCTTTCGCTGTCATGTCTGCTGTTCGTGCATTGTGTCGGTGTATTCTTTTTCAACACACTGTTTTAATTTTTCTTACAGACTCTAGGCCGAGGTACTTGGCTCGATTAGTTTTAACTACCATCAAGTACCTTGCGCTCCTTTCAATCATTAACCTAAAGTCATAAAAATTTGTAGCATGTAATAATTTCGAGTGCTAAATAAAGTGTTCTGTGTTGTTGTTAATGTATTGGAAAACGAATTGTAAGGAAAAACTTCAGGACAAGTACAGGTGTACATTGTATAATTTGAAGCAATGCCTGATTGAAGGAGAAAATCTGCGAACCATTTTTTTATTCACTTTTATTCACAAGTTAGCTATCAACCCAAAGCCTCAGCTTGTTCTTAAATTTCGGCCTATCTGAGCCTCACTTTTCTTATAAAAAAGTAGCGTGTAGGCCTCTTTAAATAGCAGTCTGACACTGGAAAACAATTTCACCAAGATTTCATCTGAATACAGACTTTATTGCTTTTAAAACATTCAAATACTTTCCTAAAATTTTACGCTGACCTTGCAAATTACTAACTCAAGATTGTACTATATGATAATTATAAATATTTTTTTACTTTCAGACAAAGATAAACTGTTCGTTAATCAACCAGCTCTCTCGTCTAAACTTAAAGTTGGACTCACGGTTGCGCATTGTGTGACGATAGCAGGCTCGCTATTGGGCAACGCTTTGGTCATTCACGTGGTGCAAAGATTCGCTAGCATGCGCACAGTAACAAACTTGTACATACGGGACATTGCTTACTCTCACCTCATGATGACGCTTTTGTTTGTACCGACACAAATAGCTCGATTGTTTATCGGCCAGGCCTGGATTAGCGGCTTCCCGGGTCTCATTTCATGCAAGGCCGTAAATTCCAGCCGTCCTTTTTCTTTCACATGTTCTAGTCTCTGTCTAATGGCAATTGCATTTGAACAGTTTTTTATGGTGGTAAGTATTTTAGAAACCCGATGTAGATTTCTGACACGACAGAAGCTGCGCAGCCTAATATGGTTTGCATCGGCAGCACTTGTTTCTCCGGCGGTTTTGATCTTTAAACAAAGCGACTTACATGGACAGAGTTACTGCTTCCAGTCGTTGAGAACAGATCTGCTGGGTAAAGTTTATACAACAGCTGGATTTACACTGACATTCGCACTACCAGCATCAACCATGGTTGTACTTTACTCTATAACATACATCTTTTTATTTCGTAAACTAAAACCAGAAAGCAATGAAAGCGTCTCGAGCCGGCTAGAGGCGCAGAAAACTCTTAAAACAGTAAGAACTATGACAATTGTGGTTTGTGTGTTTTACCTATGTTGGTCACCAATCCAAATATATTATGTGATGAAAACTTACACGCCTAGTCTGGTATCGCAACAGAGAGAGGTCGGGATTCAAATCCTCACAACGCTCATCGGTAATACGATATTGTTCCTCAACCCAATTCTGTACGCAGTGTTTGACAAAAAGTTTCGTGAACGTTTTAAGCAAACTCTGTCAAGAACATACACAGAACAAACTTGTCTCCACTCGCCTGAGGTAACCAGAAACTCGCAACATTTGTTCTTCCTGGACAGAAACAATCCACGGTGTGTGTCCTTTAAGGAAATGGTGAGTTCCAGGCGGATGTCTCTAGCAAGCCAAGCAAGTGTCGAGAACAATCCTGTGTACTATCAAACAACTCGAAACTCGATTCAGTTCGTTCCCAGTGCCTTTGTGCCTTGTAGTCTTGTAGCAGAAACTTCGCGTAGTCCTGGTTCGACTATTGGAAGGTCTGAACTTCTGAATTGTCCAGCAATGAAGGGAAATGGAACTGTTTTTTAAAAAAGAATGATGACATGTGATCGCACCAACAATTAGCTTGGTGCTTCCGGTTACAGCCAGAAAACTAAAGCTACATGAACCAGTGGAGATTCGAGGCGAGGATCCGAGGATCCTATGGCGACCATCATACCCTAAAGTAAATAAAGTCTAAAGCTAAGTGAACCGGAGAAAATTTGAAGCAGGGATCCAAGGACCCTACGGGGGGCATCATGCCACAAAGTAAATAAAATCGAAAGCTACATGAACCAGAGGACTATGGAAGCTTGGATGCGAGGTTTCTACTGGGGCATCATGCCCTAAAGTAAATAAAATCTAAAGCTAAATGAACCGGAGGAAATTCGAAGCAGGGATCCAAGAATCCTACAGGGGCATCATGCCCCAAAGTAAATAAAAACTAAAGCTACATGAACAAGAGGAAATTCGAAGCTGAGATCCGAGGATCCTGCGGGGCCATCCTGCCCCAAAATAAATAAAAACTAAAGCTAAGTGACCCGGAGGAAATTCGAAGCAGGGATCCGAGGATCCTACGGGGGGCATCATGCCCCAAAGTAAATAAAATCTAAAGCTACATGAACCAGAGGACATTGGAAGCTTGGATGCGAGGATCCTAGTGGGGCATCATGCCCCAAAGTAAATAAAAACTAAAGCTACATGAACAAGAGAAAATTCGAAGCAGGGATCCGAGGATCCTACGGGGGGTATCATGCCCCAAAGTAAATAAAAACTAAAGCTAAATGAACAAGAGAAAATTCGAAGCTGAGATCCGAGGATCCTACGGGGGTATCATGCCCCAAAGTAAATAAAAACTAAAGCTTAATGAACAAGACAAAATTCGAAGCCGGAATCCGAGGATCCTACGGGGCCATCCTGTACCCTAGTTTACACTTACCATTATTCCACTGGTCAGTCACGTGATCTGGTTTGGGTAAACAAAGAGTAAGAAGGCTACTTTGACAAAAATACTGCATTATTTTCTTCGTCTTTCAGGAAATGAAATCGAAAAACTCTTCAAGGATTGTGTGAGTGGACAAAGCATCTCCATCTTTTTTTTTACCTGACGCTGAATATCTTTGATTTTTTTAACATTTTGTAACTTTTCATCCTTCCGATCGGACAACTATAAAAGGAAAACCATCTTTTGCGGACAAGAAAACGCAGAAATAATGGACCTTTGTGCTTCATGTTGAGTCTCCCTGTGTATTGTTTACCAAATTCAGAGACTGTGACGTAAACAGCGGGTTAAGTCTATCGAGCTACGCCTTCCATACTGACATAGGTTACAAAAGTTTTTATATATACACCTGTGTTATTACATAAATAGCACTGATCACGCACACTACGTAAAAGCTGTCCAGCAGCTTACGGCAATGTTCAGAGCTCCTAAACAATGTTCGTGTGCATCGACGAGGAAAGAGGTCAACCCTTTCAGCCAGTTTATCAACTTCTAACTTCTCCTTACGTAACTCATAAAAATGGGTCATTCTATATAAGACAATTGAAACTGATCGAGCATACAAAGCTACCGAATGTTAAAAGTAAAATTGTCCTAAATTGGTAACAGGAAAAGTATGGGTTCTAGTTGAGAGAATTTAGCACTATGTCACTATTTCACAAATTTTGGGCTGAAAATCATTTTGCTGTGGTATCTCAACCGCTTGCATAGCCACAAACATGATACTAGTTAACTATCTTAAATGAAACACAGTAAATCCCCGCGAGTAAGTACCTAAATTTTAAGAACCTATTGGGCTAAAATCTACCAGTTATGTCCCCTCTAAGTAAGAACCTATTTAGCCTAAAATTTGGATTCAGGTTCTTAAATTCTAAAAACAACTGTTTTATGGAAGTCATTGAGGGGCATGGAGAAACCTGGCTATTTAACAATTATCCCTCGAGGCCGAATGCTGATAGCAGCAAGTCAAGGGCAGGGGGTTAAAAGCTATATCAGCAAAATTGTAGAGCTTCCTAGAAATAAGAACCTATTAAGAACCTAATGACCCTAGATTTTTGTTACACACCTTTTATGTAAGAACCTGTTTAGCCTAACTGGAAAAAACACAGGTTCTTACTCACGGGGATTTACTGTAAGCCTTGGCAAGTTTATAACTTTGCTTGGACTCCAAACGACAGGCGGACCTGTGCATGCAATACAAGCGGACCTTTATATGCACCACAGGCGGACCTATGTATGCACCACAGGAGGACTGAGTGATGTATGCACCATAGGCCGACCTATGTATGTACTACAAGTGGACCTATGTATGCACCACAGGCAGACCTAAGACTTTAACTATGACGTAGTGTCGTGCATGTGCTAATAAAAACAAATACAAAGTCAGTCCACATCGGCCGAAGCCCTCTTTGTAGCCTCTTTGGTGGCACTGCATGCCACAAGCCAAAACTGTGTCTTCTACTAGTGATCTTACATTCCATGAGCGAAACATCGGATCCTTGTTAGTTGTTTCATCCCAAGAACGCATGGATCATTTTACTTGTGTAGCTGAGATCTCGCAACATACTAAGAATATAAACAACACAATTATTAACAAGACAGAGAGTAACTGATGTTATTGTTATAGCCGTATACACAGTGATAGTGATGGAGGTGACGAATATTGTTAAAGGCCGCTACACACTAGACAGTTTTTCGTCTTAAAGCCTGGTTTCCATATAGTTGCAGCAGTGGCAAGAGTCGCGAAAAAGTTGTTCTACGACTCTTGCGACTGCTGCGACTATATGGAAACCGATGGCGACCGCGACTGCTGCAACTGTTGAGACTGCTGCGACTCAAGTCGCAGGAATCGCCCGTGTTCTATCTCTGCGACTGCTGCAACTGTTGAGACTGCTGCGACTCAAGTCGCAGGAATCGCCCGTGTTCTAACTCTGCGACTGCTGCAACACAAGTTTCGCGACTGCTGCGACTGCTGCAACACAAAATTTTAATGGAAACCCTGGACGAAAGTTTTGTTGCGGCTCCTGCAACAAAATGTATCCCAGAAACTATTGCAGTGGTTTGTTTGTTTACCAGGGGTTGGACCATTCACTCACGACAGTTGCGATTTTATGGAAACCGATGAGTCGCAGGAGTCGCCAGCAGTCGCGGCACACGCAAAAACTTTCTCTTCACGACTGCTGCAACTCCTGCGACTATATTGAAACCGGGCTTAAGAGCCCCGATTTGTCTGCGACGAAAAATTGACTGCGTGTGTGACAGCTACAGACAAATAGGGCTAGTATGTGCTATGGTACGATCAGATCAGATTTACACCAAATAAAAAAATGGCGCACTTTAGACGAAAAGTCGTCTAGTCTGTGGCGGCCTTAAACGATTTTTCTTTTGTAGAGCCCCGATTTTTCAGCTGGAATAAATCTGAACGTAGCTCTCAGGCCATGTTTCACGAACTGCTCATTGTGAATTGCCACACAGGCGCTCTTTCGTCACAGATGAAAATCGAGGCCCTTCAGACAATCACCAGAGTGTGGCGGCCATGCGGTAAACCCTCGGTATAAAACCAAGACTAGTTATTCTTATAGTCTTCACTAATTTATCTAAGGTTGTCAGGAAATCCGACCGGTTTTAAAATCTAACTCATGCAAATGAGAGAGTCAATAGATAGACAGTCGCCAAACCAATCCAAGCCAAAGCCGAACTTGTGGTCAGGTGGGACAGTTTGGTGATTGTACTCAATATTCTGTCATTCAACAACTTATTTCAACTTCCTCACTATCAAACAAAAAGCTACCCAAAGTTGATGTGCATATTTAAAATCCACAGTTGCGTTTAAGTAGCCGCCTGGTTAGCCTAGTTGGTAAAGCGCCAGCCTTTCGTGCGGGAGGCCCGGTTTCGATTCCCGGTGCAGGACTTTCACTCAGGGTCTTAAGATAACTGAGGAGAAGATGCTACCTTTGCTCTAACACCTGCAAACAGTTAGACCTTCGCGTCTTCTCGATAAGGACGCTAAACCGTATGCCCAATTTCTCGTTCTTCTATCGGGGACATAAAAGAACCCACAACATTTGTCGACAAAGAGTAGGTGTTGTGGTCTGTCTCTTCTACTAACTGAGGGCAACTCTTAACTCATTCAAATGTGAGCCGTATATAGCGGACTATCTAAGACCCTCAAAACCAGAAGCAACTGTAAATTATTGTAAATGCTTTGAGGCAATGCATAATGCGTACCAAGCACAGTTATTATTAAGATGGCGCCATGTACATTTACCCACAATTCAAAGCGCTTAAACACCTAAAATCGCCCATAAAGTCGCAAAGGGAGAACCTATTAACTTCGAATTTGAAACACACAGTTTTGTTAGTACAAGGAAGAATTTTACCAGGTATCGCCTTTCCTGGGCTTCTTTTAGCGGCGTAAGGTTCGCAATGAATTGTGGTAAAATGTACAGCCGCCATTTTGTTTTGAATAGTCAATTATCATTTACCTGACGATACCGTGAGTGAAGGGGTCCGGCCCACAAACACATATTAGAAGTTCCCGTTCGGAACCAGCCCCTGGGGGAGGGGGTAAGATCTCCAATAGCATTTCCAAGTTGATACGACCTTCATATCCTTCCCATTCGGCAGTGGGCTTTGATATCGTGTAAAACGCCTGAAATCTCTGGTTAGATGTTTCTACTAATTCATCAAGCTCTTTTTTCCAAATTATGTCCCGTTCCTCGCGGTTTGCAAATAGCAGCTTCACAGGTCTGCGTGACAAGACAAAGAATCATATTTGAGTAAAAAAGGGCAGCGCTGATATGAACAAACTTAAGCCAGTATTTTAATCTTTTTCTGCGCACTTTTCAAATGTCAGTGTTACTGCTAGTATAAACTACGTGAAACTTGTCGACTTCTGAATTTGCTGAAACACTTTTTGTATTTATTGAACGTTTTTTTAAGAAAATTTTTCAAATGAATGGTCACTTTATACGGTTTCAAAACTTCAAAACACTCTAATTCAAGACAAGCAAAATGAATGGTCACTTTATAGGGTTTCATCAAATGGTTTGAACAAAAGTTAGAATGAGTATTACACTACTGCAAGCTACTAAAGTTGAAAAGGTTTTTCGTTGAAAGAACTGCTGGCAATACTTTTCTTGGTTTCATTTGGACTGAAATGGTGCAACTAGCTGTACTTACACTGATGAATTGGACTCCTCAACAATCACTTTTCGTATCAATCGTATCATTGGCGTAAACCCTGCATTAGTCGAACAAAGGAACTTATCAAATTGAAGTTTATTCAGTTTAGCTAACATTCAACGGGAACACAGCTTTTACTGACTCAGAAACAAAACAGAAGAAACTTAAGCTAATTTTGATAATCACGAGAAAACACGTTTGAACACATGCTTTATGAGAAACATAACTTGTCACCAATCTAAAAGTGTATGTATCAGAATCATGGAACTTAGTCTGTTTGAAAGTTCTTTGAATTGAAAAAGAAAAAAAGCGGTTTAACGTCCCTACGTTAGGTCCCTACTGAGTGTTTTGACCCAAATCCCCTTCCCAAATTACCTGATCCTGCTGCTATTAAAACGACTTCCTTAGCCTCCAACAAACGCGATTCCTCGAAATCCCCTGTGTGGTTGCTGATTGTCACCTCATTTCCTACAAGTGAAATACAGAAAAAGAAAATCACTCACTGTAGATACTGAAATTATTTTGCGTACGATTTTTACGGGCAAGGAAATACTTTCAAGGAATCAGCTTCATCTTGACCATTTTTTCAAACCTTTTTTCTCCAAAACAAAAGAAAGTAATGCACAAGTTTATGTAGCGTCTTTTCGACACGGATGTGTTTAAAGGCGCTTTACAATGATGCAATACAGTGAAAAATCAAAACACTGAACTTTCACGCTGAGCAGATAGAAAATAAAATTTAGTATCAAGAAAATTACAATTCCTGGTAAAAACTCGTCAAACAATTGATATCTTCTTAAAATTAGCTTTTGTGGTTGTTTTCTATTCGTCTTGAGTTCCTTAAATGAAGGAACATTTTCTGTTGTACAGAGGTTGTGTTCTGTTCAGGGAGTCACCACTTCAGTTGAAACTGGTTTTTGAGTCAGTTTGATTGGTATATCAAACAAGACGGACAAACGGTTTCCAAACTGGAATGGACCTCCAACGCTGTGCCCTGGATCTCAAATATCTAGCTTTAGCTTTACTGGGAAAACAACATCTCCAGTAAAAACCTTTCTTTCTTATCTAATTGTCCCTTTATTCCAAATTTTCCAAGAGTTGGTTGCTTGTTTAATGTCTGGATATTCGTTTAATTGAAGTTTTCAAGACCTGGTTGTACGAAGCCTGGATAAGCTATCCGCTGGATAAAAACTAATTGTGGTAACTAATAACCACAGATTGTTTGAATCTTTGTTGACTTCTCTATCCCTGGTTCTTTAGTAAGTGAAAGACTCAAGTAATAGCGTAGAATGGCGTCAAACAAGTTTATGTGTATTTACTGCTAAAAATAGAAAGTGCTTATATGGCAGATGACCAATCCAGGTTTCGTATACAACTGGGCCCAGGGCGGCGCAGTGGCCAAGCGGTTAGCATGTTCGACTCATAATTCTAGGGCTACGCGTTCGAGTCCCGGTCAGGCCACTGTGTCGTGTCCTTGAGCAAGACACTTTTCCTGACTCTGTTCCAGTCGACTCAGCTTTACAAATAAGTTGGTACCATTCTGCTTGGGACAAACCCGCGATGGATTAGCGTCCTGTCCAAGAAGAGTCAAAGAATCTCATCCACTTAACACTATGGAAACCGGAGATAAGCGCCGGCCTTATTAGCAACTTGGTGCGTGAAAGGGTTTAGCTTTTTTAGCCAGGTGTGTAGCGCTATACAGGGTTCGTCCGCTTTTCTCAAAGCAAAATTTAAGGACTTTTTTAGGATTTTTTAAGGTGAGATTTTTGGTTTTTGAGGACCTAAGCCATGGGACATTAACCACCAGAACTGACCTGAAACAGAACTTTTTACAATTATTTATTGTGGAAAAGACTGCACGAAGCGCTGTACGGATCTCCAGGTACTGCTTGAAGCCACCCAGTAAACTTTGCCCTTTCGAGCCAAGATTCTTGGAAAATGTATTTCCCGGGTACTGTTGAGATTTATTGAATAATAACAAAGAAAAAGCAAAAATTTAAGGATTTTTTAAGGACCATGACTAATTTTTGTAAAATTTAAGGACTTTTGAGGCCTCAAATTTTGGAAAGTGAAAATTAAGGACTTTTAAGATTTTTAAGGACCCGGACGAACCCTGGCTATAACCGCTAGTGTAAGAGGAATCTTGTTCTTTGAAATCCCTGACAAGTGATGTAGAATTATAGTAGCGGAAAACTAATCATCGTGTATGCACTGACACAACAACTGTAGCTGGGCACCTGATTCTAGAGACTGTAGACGCGGTGTTACAGTCCCCTCTGGGTACATCTTGATCATGAGGTAGAACCTTTTGCCATCATCTTCCCGTTCACACGGGTGGACTTGCAGCGATGGTAACACGACAGTGTAGCTTCTTGTAATCTCCATACCTGATAGGACATTAGCAAAAATTGCACAATTAGGAGCTAAGTCACGATCAGAGTATGAACTATAGGCAGGTCAACAGCAGTGGTACGCAGGATGGTGCTAACCTACGATTATGCAAAAGTTTGCAACCTGTGCATTTGGTAAACAAACCCTTCCGGCGATTGGTATATTTAACACTTATTCTACTTCCATTGAGGTGGAAAGTGGCAGAATATCTACTGAGCGCCGAAGCCACTATCCACCGAAGTGGAAGTAGAATAAGTGTATTAGTATATACCAGCGAGGCAACAAACTTCCTTTCAAGGAAATCAAAGATTATCAAGAAAAAAAAAACTTTTATCATTTGAATCACTGAGCGTGGCAACAAGACTCGCGCGTGAGCAGCCTAACATACAACAAACATGTTTTGACAGTTTGTCAGCTACAAGATGTCATAAATGGTGTAAAACAGAATTTCTTTAGCTGTTTTTATAACCCGCGTTTTAAAAGCAAACTTTTTCATTATCGTGATCTGAAAATGTTGCGAAGCGACTACTTCCGTCCGCAATTTTGTTTCGGTCTCATTATCTACTATTTCGGAGGTAAATATTGTCTCACATCTACTATTTCTAAACCAATCAAATTAGGCAAAGCCCAGCTGGTATATACCAACTGAGGCAGACAGATTGTTTGAAAAATGAACAGTTTGTTCTCCGATATAACAGTAAGCCAAAAAGATATTTATTTTATAACCCTCCCGCGAATAATTTTTCCTTCGAAACAACGTGTACGATTGCAGCGATGAAAATTTCCCTCTTCTCCACACTCTTTGAAGTTGGCTGTTGCTTAAATTCTCAGTTTTAAGCTTAAGACGTTTTTAAAGAACTTTAAAGACTCGATAGGTTTAGTTGAGCCTGTTATTGAAACTGTTCAGTGTTTAGCGAAAGTCAACTCGTAGCTTTATTTTACCTTCAAACACATTTACGGTATACTTTGTCTATTTTTTTGCACTGTCTGGAACTGCCTTTGAAACCAGGATTTTTAAAACCTTCGTTGTTAGACTCGGCCAAACGATTATTTCTTGTGTATCAATTTAAACTTGTTCAAAACTTGAAAAAGAACGTTTGTTGTTTAACTAAAAATGGCCCACAAAATCGTAGGGAAGTTTTCAAATTGGAAGGGCTATATTCGCTGATAACCTACTTCCAATTTTGTACCACCTTAACCATTGCGTTTTATCCAATGAGATTGCACCAAAATTATCGGATGGGTTATAATTACCAATAATTCCTAGCGCACAAACGTCTAAAATTATCTCAGTATTTAAGATGTTTACAACTAGTATTGTATTGTATTGTATTGTGAAGAAATGTGAATCTCAGGCTAAGGTCCAACAGGATCAGTACAAAAGATAACTTGCAATTATTACCCAGAACAGTTGCTAAGCACTCTAGATAGATCTCCAGACTGAAAACGAGACAAAATCTCACCAAACAGGAAATATTTACTGTATGTAACACCTAAGCACATAACATACATTCAAAGTTCAGTAACATTTAAATCATTACCTTCAATATTTCTCTTAATGTGTAAGTGGCGTCCAACAGGTGTTCTCATTTGGACTCCGTTTGGCAGCTCAAAACAAAACAGCTTAACATTGTGAGTCAGTTTGTCCACTGAACGAACCCTACAGTCCCAAAAGCGAGTGTCTGCAAACAAAAAAAAAAACCAACTGGCAATTAAACATCAGACCATCGACCTAGATTCTAAGATTACCAGAATACATTGATCAAGACTGGAAATAGATATGAGCACCTGTTTAAGCTGAATCACATGCCATTACATTATCGTCGAGAAGTAGTTGATTCATTGTTATTCTAGGTAGAACTATGTGATGTGGGAATGACATGGGAGGAACAAAGGACAAAAGGAAATGGACATCCCTAGAGGAGGCCCCTTCTGCCACCTAGGCACCTGAATAAGAGAGCATGAGAGACAGCAAATAAACAAGCAAACGGCACGTGGAAATGGAGATATCTGGTGGAGACCACATGTGCCACCTGGGCACCAGAGCTCGGGAAAGAGAGCATAAGAGACAGCTAGCAAACTGGCAAAAGACTGGTGGATACGGAGATCCCTGGTGTGGGTTCATGTGCCACCTAGATACCAGAGAATGAGAGAGACAGACACACACACAAACCCGGCAGTAATCACAAGTGTTACAGATGACTTGTAATAGCCCACTGTTCTCACAAGAAATTCTGATTTATACCAATACTGCTCACCTTGGGATTTAAGTGGCATCAAATCTTGATGTCCCTTAGAAGGCTTTCCAAGATCATTCCACTTCTTTGCAGATTCAGCTTTAGTCAGTAAAATGTCAACTTTACCTGACTCACTAGGAACTCGAACTGCAGTTTGGGAGAAAAAAAGTAATTAGTACATGATTCGTGTACAAATGTCTTCTTACTGAACAAAAATTATAAAAATATGAGTCATTTAATTTTCTAAGAACAAAATTGAGAAAAGATTGAAGATGATGAGCAAACTCTCCTAAACTGGTAATTGTAACATTCTTTCTATTTCAAATAATTTGAAGTGTTTTAACTGGAAAAGGGGTAAAAAGGTCTCTTAAAAATGAAAGTTTTTTGCAAATTACGGCTAGTTCTCAAAATCTTATTTTTTCCCTCCATCCCGCTGTCTCAATCTTTATCGCAAAATGGCATTCCAGATGAGCACAAAATCTGCGTAATTGAAGCCTTAGTCTTGGATTTTTTTGAATCGTAACGTCTCGGTCAATTTTAAAGTTTCAGGCTCGGAAATAAAAATTGCTGACTCGGCATCTTGGACACTCTCGAATCTACCATTTATTACCTCCTAGAACAGTTAGGTGGCCACCTGTTTAGAGTATCGAGCTCGGAAATTAAAAATGCTGTCTTAGCATCTTGGACATTCTCAGATCTACCATTCACTACCTCTTAGAATAGTTAGGTGGCCGCCTGTTTAGAGTATCGAGCTCGGAAATTAAAATGCTGTCTTAGCATCTTGGACATTCTCAGATCTACCATTCACTACCTCTTAGAATAGTTAGGTGGCCACCTGTTTAGAGCCTCGAGCTCGGAAACTAAAAATGCTGTCTTAGCATCTTGGACATTCTCAGATCTACCATTCACTACCTCTTAGAATAGTTAGGTGGCCGCCTGTTTAGAGTATCGAGCTCGGAAATTAAAGATGCTGTCTCGGCATGTTGGACACTATGGGATCTACCATTTATTACCTCTTAGAATAGTTAGGTGGCCGCCTGTTTAGAGCCTCGAACTCGGAAACTAAAAATGCTGTCTTAGCATCTTGGACATTCTCAGATCTACTATTCACTACCTCTTAGAATAGTTAGCTGGCCGCCTGTTTAGATTATCGAGCTCGGAAATTAAAAATGCTGCTTCGGCATCTTGGACACTTTCAGATCTACCATTCATTACCACTTAGAAGTTAGGTGGCTGCCTGTTTAGAGTCTCGAGCTCGGAAATTAAAAATGCTGTCTTAGCATCTTGGACATTCTCAGATCTATCATTCATTACCACTTAGAAGTTAGGTGGCCGCCTGTTTAGAGTCTCGAGCTCGGAAATTAAAAATGCTGTCTTGGCATCTTGGACACTCTCAGATCTACCATTCACTACCTCTTGAAATAGTTCGGTGGCTGCCTGTTTAGCTCAGTTGGTAAGGGAGCATGTCGTGGAGGAGGTCCAGGTTCAATTACTGATTATTCCGCGAGTAAGGGTGTTACAGTAAATTAGGAGAAGATGTTGCTTTTTGTTTGTTTTCAAGAAGTTTGTGTCTGTACTCGGATTTTAGGAAAGTAAACCATAGGAACTCAGAGTCCTACAATTGTTGGGTTGTAAAACCTGTTGGTTTTCTGACTATACCAATGACTAGTGATTAGGTTATAAACATCAGCACAGTTTATAAAGAAACTGACTTTTTACCTTGCTGATTGCAAATTCTTTCTTCAAGTTCTGTTCACAAAGAATACCAATAGTTAGACAAAAGAACAAAACAACTTTTCAATATATGAGGCTGTTTTAATGGGCAGTTTTATTAGGCCCTCATAGACTCTTTGTTTAGGCCTTTCGTTCCTATTCACAGTTTTATTAACATCTATCTGCATAGTGTTATTCCCAGATGACGTTGTACCTTATTTATACATGACATTCTTTTCATATGAATGACTGAGGAAGGAGAATGTCTCCGAAAACGTTTTCAAAAAAAATTTTGGACCAGGATTATAGACCTGAATGGCACAAGCTAAAACCAATTACGATATCATTTATGGCCTACAACAAATTTTTAGAACTTGTAAAACATATACAAGAACATTTGACAACTTGTCAATATATGAATTAAACATTAATTAGCTGATCTGGTTGCATCACAGTTTACTTTTAATTACTGATTCTGTGTTTACTCACCCATATGAATTCTGTAACTCTTGTCAACCAATGTTAAAACTGCATCAAAATCTCTTTCTTGACTGAGCTCTAGAACTACATCTTCCTGCTTTATACCCTAACCATTGATAATATCATGAGGGAAAAAAATTTCAGCAACAAAAAAACTTAATAATTATACTGAAACAAATGGCTTAAATTAAAACCCAGAAATCCAAGAAAAAACTCAATTAGTATTTACTTTCAAGTTTACTGACCTTTTTTCCTGTATAAATTGAAATGGTCACAATTTTGTCGTTCTGGTACCAATCATATCTAGTAAACAAAAAAAAATGAACTTTATCATAAGCAAACTACACCTAAGTCGCAACCTAAAAAATTGACATTGAAGTCAAAAACTATTTATTATAGACCTTGCTAAATTACGAATAGCAGTGGTTATGTGTTGAATTTTTTTATGGTTCTCAACATGATAACATTAAATGTTTATCAACTGATGACGCCACAATTGGTTCCATAAAAATTGCACTTATTAAAACCTGCTGCCAATCCATAACCTTTGGATGAATTTGATTCAAATTTGTACTGATGAGTATCTGCATTGAGATACATCAGTAGTCAAAGTTTGGCTCAAATTCATCCAAAGGTTATGGACTGACAGCAGATTTTTAAAAGTGCAAATTTGTTGGGACCACTGGTGACATCAGTTGATGTCATCTGTTGAAAACTTTAAAACATTAATGTTAAAATCTCGAGAACCATAAAAGATTTTGACAAAATTTTTTCACCACTGTTCCTTGTTTAGCAAGGTCTATCCACTGAAGAATTAAAAAATAATTGGATGGCACTGTAACAGAATTTGAATACCTGATGCAGTCAAGCATGACAACCTCTACACAACCGGGACTCACCACGTTGGCAACATGGCAATTTCCATAGATGGAATTATCAAACATGGATGGTCTATAAAACCATTTTTCTTCTCAAATCAAGAGTGTTCACACCCAAGGTTTATCACAAGACATGGGTTTCTTAGAATCCTGGCAGGGGGCATTCGAAGCCAATTTTTTGGTATTGTGATATTATGTGGTAAAAATACCAAACAGATTATCTATCTGTGGAACTTGTAATTACCTTATACACTGTCACTTACTGTACATACCTTGGCAAAGCTGGTTTTGAAGGGGGAGCAGGTGATTTGAAACCATCAACTGTTTATGAAAATTACAAAACTTGTCATATATTAAGTTGTATAAAAAATATAATCATTATTAACTTCATATTAATAAATCAAATTTCATTAGTAAATGCAAGGTAAATGCTAAAGCTTTACCAAATAATATTAGTGATTGAAATTGTTAGTTGTCTTGTCAAAAGACTGGTTGTAATTCTAGATCCAAACTAGAGTGCATCCAAAACTTTTCATAACAAATGCCATTTTAGGAGAAACTTGCTAAATTGTCTTCATTAGACTTCTGTAAGTGTGCTTTAATTTGTTTCCTCATATTTTACCTTTTTTTTTGGGGGGGGGGGGGGAAGAATGGGGTTGAAATTTTGGCTAAAGGAAATTAATCTTGATTTGAGAAAAATGCTAACAATACCCCCCCCCAAAAAATCCCCTTGTCTTCCGGAACCAGAGATCCAAAAATCCAACATTTATCAAAAGCAATTTACTTGACCAGTATGTTTAAAAAGATATTAAGGAACTTTTTTGGTACACAAGTTCTGTTGTTGGGATTTTTTTTCGGTATATAAAAATTAATATGAATCTCTATCAGATCTCCAACCCCTCCAGTTATTAAAAATAATATGTACAAAGTGGGTCCCTGGGGCTAGTTTTGAACATAGTTTTCAGCTGTAAACAGATGAATTGAACAGTACCTGTTGAAAGGTGGTTAACAGCTGACAGAGATGTTGTGGATTTATTAGACTGAGCAGAACCTACAGGGAAATTTACAATTATAAGATTCATAGTAAATGACATTGATTAGTCTACTAGTAATTGCTTTAGTAGAAACCAATTGATATAACTTTGAGTTCAAACATGAATGTTTAACTGAATCCACCATGCATGATTACTGTTTTGTTAAAAAACAGCAGTATTATTAATTAATAACTAATTACTAGCTGTCAACACTCTGACAATAGCCAATTAGTAGGTCATAGTCAATCACTGATTGCAGCATTTGTGATAGTACTACTGTAGTTCATTGAACTACTAATTAGTGTTATTTTAACTCTTTATATACAAAAACAATGTCAACTAAGTTTGCTTACATTACAATTAGGAAGTGCACATAAATTTACCACACCTGTTCTTTGTGGTTTTTGTCTAGCTCTTCCACTTGAGACCAAGGGTCCAACAAAACATTTTGCAAGCATAGACTCTGCATTGACCCATTTGTGAATCTGTAATTCAAAATCAAGGTTTTAGTATGTCCACAAATGTCAATGTTTACCAAACTGTTGTATAAAAACCAACCAAAATATAACCAGTGGCGTAGCCAACTAATAGGCCTGCAGGCCCAGGCTTACAATTTTCTGACGAGGACAAAAAGGGTAGTAAAATCTTAGCTAATAAAGTATGTACAGTATATTTAGTAAAGAAACTAACTTTTTAGGGAATAGATCATCTTAAGTGTCTGTCATTAAAACACATAGGGTAGCAGCTACTTTGCATGCAGACACACTGTCATACCTAAGCCCTGTCTAAAGTACTCTAAATTTTCTGGAAATGCAACTTAGGTGAATTCTTTTGTAACAGCCCTAACATAACTATCTTTTGAAGGGCTCTGGATAAATGAGCATAAAATTTTATAGAATTTGTCTTCGAGCTCTTCAAATGCTTTTGTTTCGTTAACAACACCAAATTCAAATAGAACTTTAGGGGAAAAAAAGTCGAAAAGTGGTCCTTCAAGCCAGATTCGAATCAGTGATGACAAGGGTTCATTAACGTTTTTTTCTTCTTTTTTTGGACGTGACATAAAATCGTGTAAGGGCAACCAACTGCCAGTCTTCCCTCAGTCAACTCAGCCCAAAACACAATTCTTTGACTTGTGCAGTCGGCGACAGCTTCGCGACTGCTGGCCAAGCCATGGAGAGCTCACTTGATTCCCAGTGAGAAAAACATGGCAGTCTCTGACTGAGCCGAGAAACTGTCAGCAATTTTATATGTGTGCTCTTTGCCTTACAAGTGTCCCAGAAAAAGTTTGAAAACACGGCTCCCCAAACCTTACAGCAAAAGTTTTTTTGTCGACATCACGACAAAATTTTGTGAACACCACAGCAAAAGCTTCACAGCACCCAAACTTCACGGCAAAAGTTTGTTTGTTGACACCAAATCAATTGTTCGTCAACATCACGGCAAAAGTTTGCAAAACATCGCAACAAAAGTATGAGAATCTGAGTCCTGACAAAAATGTGACAACCGCAGCAGAACTGGAAGTAGGGTGGTTATTATCATCTTTTTCTTCTTTTCTTGGTTTGGGTTTTCTTTTCTCTTGAGTGTTGATCTCTATGATTTGCTAATAGCGAACGGTGTAGTTGAAGATTTTTTTGAACCAGTTGAGTTATTAAGCACAAGCAATGCCAGTAACTTTAGCCATTTCACATTTAGGATTGACATTGAACAGTAAAAATATGTCGCAAGACAAATGAAATTACAAAGTGCGTGTGTTTCAACTTTAGTTGATCTGTCTAACAAACTATAAAAACAAAGCTCAGTTGAATCGAATTTTTTCTATGATCCACGGTGTACACCAGTTCTGTGTGCGTAGCCTGCAGTAAATAAAATTAAAATACCCAGTTGTGCAGATAAAACCCAATATTATAAAGAGGGAAGATATGAATAAATGTTGGTATCTATAGTTAGCCTAATAGGTTTTTAAATACGAAAGAAGCCTGAGTTTTAACCTCAAGAGGCACCGGCAGGAAATTGGTTTTATAATTTTTGGTTTTTTAAGATCACTGACAAATTTAACAAAAACATTTGCTTACAATTTACTTCCACCGCAAAACCTTGTCACGATGATCCAAAAGCAAGGAACCGATTTTTGTTTGGCATTTCTGCGATGTCACTCAGAATATGAAATATAGATTAAACACCTGCGATCTGAAAATCCAGGGTAACTCTATTATAAGTTTCGACTTAATTGATGTGATGTTTACTAACTCTTGTCGCAATGTCAACAAACTTTTGCTGTAAGATGTGGGCAGCCAACGGTGTTTTAAAACTTTTGCCGTGATGTTCACAAACTTTAACAGTGACATTTGTGGGACACCATATCAGCTGGATAACAAGGCAAAGCGCACACTTTATGGCTGACAGTTTCTTGGTTCAGCAATTGCCATGTTTTTCTCACTGGGAATCAAATGAGCTCTCCGGGCTAAAAATAGAAAATTTGGATCTCCATGGCTTGGTGGGCGATCGCAAAGCTGTCGCCAACTGCACAAGTCAAAGAATTGTATTGGGCTGAGGGAAGACTGGCAGTTGGTTAACCTTACTCGATTTTATGTCATGTCCGAAAAAAGAAGAAAAACATGTTAATGAACCCTTGGTGATGAGGATGTTATTTTAAATTTACAGTCTTCCGCCCAACTGACTAGCAAAATTTGAAGGGCTATGACTCATAAGAAGATGAGTACAATTATTGATATTGTTTTTGAGCTTTTTAAGTGTTTTTGTTTCGTTAACGACACTAAATTCATATAGAAATGGGAAAAAAATAGTCCTTCAAGCTGGATACGGATCTGCAGCGATGGGGATATTAGTTTTACAGTCCTCCACTCTACTGGTTAGCTATGGAAGGGCTTTGAATATACAAGCATGCAAGTGACGTTGTTTGTAATGCTAAATTCTCCCAATGTTTAAGATTTAAGGGATAATAAAGGTAATGTAGGGAGAAATTGCAACTCCATGTAAAGTCACTTTTGCCGTACTTGCGATGCACTATATATATACCCTTTATTTCTGAAGACTGTTCAGGATTAATTAACAGAATGATTTACTCCCTAAAACACCAGTAACAGCACCCAAAACTTTTTTTTTCTATTTTGGTTGACCAACTTTACCATTGAAGTCTTTTTTGGTGAAAATTAGTACCTCCTAAAACAACTCTGTTGCATCATGACCGGCACCTTATAAACTTTTAACTGTATTAAAAGTCCTTCTAACTGTACTTGCACTATACCCCTTACATCTGAAGACTGTTTAGGATTAACAGAATGGTTTACTCCCTAAAACACCAGCATTCCCTGAAAACTTTTTTTTTTCAATTTTGGTATACTTTACCATAATGATTGAAGCCTTAAATTATGGTGAAAATTAGTACCTCATCAAACAGCTCTGTTGCATCACGACCTGCACCTTTCATTATTTCTGGTATACCGCCTGGATGGTACTCAAGGTATGATGTGATGTTATATACATTACCTGCAAATTTAAATTCAATAAAATTGTAAGGTTGAAGTGTGATACACAAGTCCCAAATTTAATCTATTTTGCACTAGACAATTTATTTTTCACTGCAAGGTTAATTATAAAAATCCCAAATTAAAAGATTTTAGACAAAAATTGAAGACCCTTTACAGTTTAGAAAAAACTTCTGCCCAAAAAGACGGAAACCAAACTCATGTTATAAACAAATGGAAACTTTTTTTTCATTTGTACCTGATATTGCACAGTTTCCCCTCCATTTAGCATAATTTATATATATTCATTTTTTTTCCTTTTACAAAATACTTTCGTTACTAATGTAAATAGAAAACAAAAAGGGCATGATGGCTTTCCCATCACACATGTCCCAAATGTACAATCATTTTGTGACAGAATTTAAAAAATTTTGAAAAAAAGAGTTGAGTCCTTTCAGTAGCTGAAAAAGATGAAACCAAACTCATTTCAATATAAACAAATGGAAACCTTTTTTCATTTGTACCTGATATTGCACTTTTTCCCCATTATCTAGCATATATATACATTCGTGTTTTTGTTCCTTTTACAAAATAATTTCGTTACTAATGTTAATAGAAAACACAAAAGGCACGATAACTTTCCCATCACACATATATATCCCAAATGTACAATCATTTAGTGAATAAAAAAAAGTTTGAAATAGAAAAGGTTGAGTCCTTTCAGTACTTAAGTCTTTAATGCCAACGTTTTCCTGGGGGGGTGCTATTAGACTTCATACCGCATTTAGCCTAACCCAGGGGGGCTTAGTGCTGACCCCCAGCTGCCTTCTCTTTATATAACATATAAATTTATAAAAATGAGATGTTTGGTAAGGAGAAAATGAGAAATTATCTGACAATGTGAACTGAAGATGAAAAGTAAAATTCTCCCAATCATGTTCAGACAATGGAAAGTTAGGGTTCTATTTGGGAGAATTTAATAACACAATATGGTCTGAAAGGTTACAAGACTAGTGTAAATGCACTTGCTTCGCTCAGTCTGTACAGTGAAAGACCTCGGGCAAAATACTCTCCCTGACAGACCTCGCTCTGTTTGTACATACTGTGGGGATTGAAATTACTTAATAAAAGGAGTTCATCACCAAATGTGCAAACAGACTTGATTCACTCAAAAATATTTTTTGTAAAAACTTTTTAAATTTGTTATTTTTGTTATTTGTTACTTTTACAAATTAATTATTCTTCAATAGTTTGAACTCATGTATTTTGCATAATGCTAAAGCACTTTAACACTGACTCTGAAACACTATATAACAGATTTGGAGTTTTGACACTTCTGTAGCTATTCATCATTATTTCTTTTAGTTATGCTGTCAATACCTCGTTTTAGGCAACTACACGCTCAAATTGTTTTTTGCTTGGATTTTATGAGATATTCAAAAAAACTTTGGATCTAATTTGGTTGACAAGAGTGTTTAGAGTATATGGACCCCACAATACAAAGCAAATGCATAAACAAACGCTTACATAAAATACTTAATATTGAGATTGTGTTTTATTGAATTTTAAGTGCACAGTCATTTAAATATTTTGCACAAAAATCTCTCTACATATGAATGTATTCTGCTTGTGTTGTTTGCTTTGCAGTATTGACCTTGTTATCTTAATTTGCCACCCGCTATACAGGCTTGAGAAAAAATGTTGAATTCGACAAGAATTGCAAAAAACCGCAAATATTGCAAAATTTTCTTTTGATCTCGCCAATTCTTATACTTCCTCCCTAGAACTGTTATAAAATACACAAATAAATCACAATACACATTTAAACCTTTGAATGTAAAATTGTAATTTTACTTTTAGGGTTGGAGTAAAGAACATGTATCGACAAATTAAAAATTGACTGCTTTTAAAACATGCATGCATTAATTTGCTGTTTTGCTCACTTTCTTTTAAAACGATCCCATTTTTCCCTTCAAATATTTCAAAAAAATATAAGAACATCCATTACCACATGATAAAAAATGGCGTTTTCATACCTCGAACAGCAATCCAAACGTCCTGCTTTTCATTGTGCTTCGCAAGTTCTTCCGCGCTGATTCTCCGAATCGCTCCCCCAGTGCCGGCCAAGTCTTTACCGCTATTCCCGAGTCTTATCCAATCCATTAGGCTCCGTCCTTGTTTAAGTGGCACCTTTGGTCGTAGAGAACTTGAAGAGCTCGCCCTTTGGGGCGAATCTTCGGCCGGAAAGTTGATTTTTGGCACGGCCATTGCCGAGTCAGAAGTGTTGTTATTACATTTAGCCGCTGGACTATTCGCCGAGCTTTTCGCGGTCTCGACGCCGACCGACTGCGACTGTCCACAACCCAGTTTGATCGAGCGACTTGCAGACGGTTTCCAAAGAAAGTACACAAAGTCAAACAGTTCTATAGCTTCCAAAGAGATTCAGCGCGCATTAACTTACATAATGTGTTAAAACAAAGGCGGCAATACACGAAATTCGTTGCTTACGAGTAGTGTTCTTGGCCTTGGGGTTAGTTTGACAGTAAGAACCCTTTGCTTTCCAAGCTACTTTAAGCAGTGAGTAGTATGGCTGAAATTTTGATCTTTTTCTATCGTGCTTTTCTTAATGAACTCTGTGCCAAAGCGATTTCTAACGAGATGCATTATCATGATTCTGATTGCTAAGAAACCAATTGTATTTGGTCCCCCAAATTGTCTAAACAACTTATCAGAAATTTACGTCACTACTTCGTGTTAGACTTGGTTATCTGGTCCAAGCTTAGCAGAGCGACTGCCATCAAAAAAAAAAGGGAGGGGGGGGGGGGGGGAGAAAAATTGATTGTGTTTTTTTTTAATAATTTCGCAATGGCAAGTTCTCCTGGCTTGAATAGCTAATCCTAAAAAGGAGTTTTGACACTCTCTTGGGAAATTGTCCTCGTAAGTAGTGTTAATCACTGAGTTTCGTAACTAACATCAATCCTCTAAAAGTGCCGCACTTCGAGTAAGCGCTGCGGCGCTAATTTGTGAGTATTTCTCGCTTTATCTGCTTTTTCAGTTAATGTTATTCCTTTCTTTAAATACTGGTTAAATAATAAGTTTTTTTACATCTCTAGTAGGTGATTTACTTCATTCTCTCAACGTTACACTTTGGGAGAGACTTGTTTTAATTTTCAAAACGCCGCACTTTGAATAATCATAAGCGCCGCTCCCTGAAAAAGCACCGCGTCCCAAATAAGCGCCGCACCTCGAATAAGCGCCGCACAGAATCTCAGTGAAATAAAATAATGGTCAGAAACTGCCGCGTGATCGCGCCCTATGTTCTTAATTCGATCTCATCTTAAATGTTACAACGTTCATCTCGACGACGTCCAATAAGCAAGACATAGTTTTTTAAACTATAGAACGTTTTTGATTGCGAAACGTTAACATGATATTTGCTCCTGAAATTCAACATTTTTGAAAAAAGGTGGTGGGTGGCGACACATAATACCCCACCCCCCTAAATTGGGTTCCTAGGAAGTACCATTGTTTTGACCTTTTCCCTTATGCCCTTCAACATAAGATGATTGGTATCACGATTTCCATACACGAAACTTTTATAGAAGCCCTTTTGTATACATCTGAACAGATATGAAACGACGGAAGAGAGCGCTTACACTCTTTTTTCATAACAACCATTTTCTATTTAAGAACGTCAGGGTGAAAATCGGCCAAAGAAAATGTTAAGAACACACCTGGGGCCAAGGAATGGCCGAGAACAAGTGGTCGATCGCGCAACACTGTTTGTGACTAGAGTAAAATATCTTAAATTTTTACAAGAACAATTTGCAGCATTCAATATTTTTTTCATTCTTTCAAGATTCGCTGATATCAAATACCGATGCTCGTATTTTCAACCACACACATATGTATCATTATGTTATCATTATCATTATTATTATTATTATTATTATTATTATTATTATTATTATTATTATCATTATTATCATTATCATTACTATTATTATTGTTTTTATTATTATTGTTATGGAATTTTAAAGAACATTTGAGGCTGACTATCACCAAAATATTCAAGAACAGCTTAGCCTCGGCCGGGATAAAACGTTCTTCCTATAAAAAACAATTTATATTTGATAACCAGAGAGATCGTGCATGGTCGTACGCCTAGCGCCAGCTGTCCAGAAGAGCGAAACAACAACAAGCCATACAAAAACAAAAGCTACATTAGCTAGCGTAGCTTGACGTTCTACTCATTCTCGAAGGCGAAAACAACGAGCTGCCAAGCCGCAAGAACGAAGAGCGAAGCGATGAGCAAGTCGCTTGTTCTCGATCCCCAGTCCCTCCGCGGCCCATTTTTCGCCAGTGGTTGACCTGGTTGTTTTTGCCCTCCCAACTGATCAGAACGCCAAGTTACGCTGGCTAAAGATGGATTTCTTATCACAGCACCTAGCACAGGAACTAACACCTTTTCTTTTCAATCTTGACGCCATCATTTCGCCATCGGCACAAGAAAAGCATCGCAAACTCGGTCCCGGGTCGTTTTACTTGCCGCGTCCCTCTTTTCGAAGCTTCTTATACAAATAAACCCTTCTTTTGTATTTTTATTCATCACAATTTCACAACAGCTGGATTGTTAAAAACGTTTTGTGTTTTATTAAGATTGGTACTACCCGTTAGAAAATTCTTTGTCAAGAATACATTGAAAACTCCTAAATAAATATATACTTTTTACTTTTTTAAAAACAGTCATAACTAATATTCAGTTTAGCAAAGATTTAACATAAGCTCCTTAAAATATAAAGTTTTAGCTACCATCCATTGATGTTTAATAGAAACAAACTAGCATACTATCACGTGCACGGATGCTACAATCTCATTGGCTACTCTTGCTCACGGTCTTGACACTGCCGGTGTTCTCAAACATGGAAAATGGCGGATTCTTTAAACTTTCGGGTTTTTTTCGGTTTAAATTCAAAGATATAGTAATGAATTAGTTTGTTTCTACTAAAATAATTAGAATACTCGTTGTCATTTTCTGTGAATCTAAAGCTTGGGACAAACGTCGAATTTTTCATGAGTCGAATTAAATTGAGCAATTAAGTGCATGACGAGTTCGTCGTCTGCCCTGAGTAAGTTCGACAGATTCTATTTCGATCGACTGACACACTCTATCTGTCTGCTTATGACGGATAGAACGTGTTCTTGTTTGGTTCGTCTAATTAAGTTCAACGTTTGACCTGAGCACTCGGAAAAAATTGATTTAAGTGTCGACACGAACTACAGTTTAGTTCGACTCATGAAAAACTCGACGTTTGTCCCTCGCCTAATAAAAGTCAACTCGTCGCTACGCGCATCGTTGACTGGTTAACTAAAGAAAACTCTACTTCGTAGTCTAATTGTTAATAATATTTTAACATTTAACTAAAACATAGAAGTAGCGAGCTTTCTTTTCCCAACACTCCCTTCACTCCCCCCCCCCAACTCCGAAGACGACACGCTGATAGACTCGCATGCACGTGAACAAACACCAGACACGTATTCGTACACACGCACACACAAACAGGCCAAAAACTATAGTTAAAGTACGAACTGGTTATGAAAGCCAGCAAACCTCAAAACAAAATCCTTCAAAGATGGCTTGTTGAAGGTTGAACGAACCTTAACTCTTTATGCTGCCTCTTAATTTTTTCACTGAGATGTTAAGTGGGAACATTTTAACTGGCTAGTTATTGAATTGCATTTCAAAAACCTTTAAATTGTGTTTTGCGTATGGTATAAAGAAAATAAAACGACAAACAAAGACATACAACAATGGCTGCATAACCAATCCGTATACTAACTATGATTAACAAAAGAAAAATTAAACTCTATTTCATAATATGGCATCTTTTTTATCAACCATTCTCCGATTTGTCATTGTTCTAACTATATATTAAACTAGATTATAAAATAAGTTCAGTAAACACGCGCTGTGATTAATTGCAATTGACCGAGGACCATTTTCTAAATCTGGATGGAGATCATGAAGGACTTCGTCAACTGTTATTTTTTCATAAAAGCTGTAAAAATTTTTTTTCGTGTTGAAACACTTGGGATTATAGAGAATACACACGAGAAAATATTTTAATAGACTCGCTTTCAGCTCGTGATTGATTCAAACCTCTTCTCGGTTTTCTCCAAACAATCCCATATGTTTCCAAGACAGAATGGAAACACGAAAAACATCCTATAAAGCTTAAGTAGATAACTCGACGATATCTTTCATCAAAGCACTGTCTCCTTATCCAAGAGAGCCGACTCAATATCTCTCTTAGTTAAACTATACCAAACCGATTTATTGACACTGTCTTTTAGTTCTATTACTATACTTTCTGCGTCTCTTCCATTTTGTTCAAAAAAATGAGTTTTCATATCGCTGGAGGTGTCTTTTGACCTCGAAGAGTAACCGGAAGATGAAAGACTCGTGTCGTTCTGCAGGACTGAAGGTCTCCTTAAGGCTTGAAATTGGAAAAGACCGCATTTCTGCTGACGTAGCTGAGATGCATTCGTCCGGGCTACTATGAATATTAATAAGGAAGAAATGATGCCGACTACACCGGATAGAAAAAAGGCGCCGTCATAGGACTGAAATGTTTCGTAGAACCATCCTGAAACAAATTGTTTCACAATTAGTTTTTAGAATTTGTGAAGTTCTCTTGTTTGATAGCGAAACAGTTCTAAGTGCTATATAAGGGCAGAGAACTGCTCACTTCCCAGTCCACGATTTGGAATACGTCGATTCCACTAAATATATCTAGCCCCAATAACCGCGTGCGAGGTTTGTCCGGGAAAATATATGTATTTGCCCACGTCTTTCATAATAAGCGAGGTCTCTGCAGGGTCCGCACTCTTTCGACCCACTGAAAGTCCATGACTTTCAATTACTCTTTCCATGACTTTATCGATTTTCCATGACCTAGCATTGCTATTTTTTCCCTCAACACATTAAAAGTAGTTTCGTTTTTCCATTTTCCTAGCATGATTCAAGCTAAAAAAAGTGAAGAAATGGGTGGAAATAAAAAACATCTTAATAACCGAGAGCGAGGTCTGTCCGGGAGAATATTTTGCCCGAGGTCTTTCACTGTACAGACCGAG